>JASANA010009278.1:0-24595 GCA_030248095.1 Ptycholaimellus sp. GST1_10 | reverse complement strand
GTTCCTGTACTTCGTTCAGTTACGTATTGTTCAAAAATTAAACCACGTCTTAATAACAGGAAAGTACGAATGCGCGTTGAAATTGTGATAAAAAAGAAAACTTGTTTATGAACAAGAAAACTTTTTCTTTATCAAGTTGGTGTGGTTTAAAATCTCTTTTGTTATTTTTTACCCTACTTATTTGCAAAACTATCAATAAACATTTAGTGCAAAGGGCTCAGACTGGCTTTATAACTTTAAGCCGAAAGCAAAACTTTGGAATTTCATTCGAGTTACAAGTTTTTATAGATCTGTGCATGGAAAGATGGTTGATCGGTCAGATTTGCCCAACCTTGTTTGACCTTCAGCGTGTCTTTTCGTGACTGTTTTACCACATTCCACAGTCTGGACTTCATCACCTGGAGGAAAATGTCAATTTTTTTTTCATTTTTTTGTTCGAGGGAGGAATGCCTGTCGGCCCGATCCAGATACGTACTTTTTATGCATTTTGTTGGCTGATTGGAAATTCACAGCGAAGAAAGATAATTCATTATTTCAGGAATAATAGACCGAATGATAGTCCAGCAAGTAAATATTTTTTTAATCCAACAATGCCATATTAGCTTTCTTCGTACTGTGGCTGAATACATGTAATAGGTACCAACTTACCTTTCAAAATCATTAACAGTAAACGGTAAATAAAAACTACTACTTCTATTTGAAAGTAGCATAATAATATCGATAATCTTAAAAAAAGTGCAAACAGGTAACTAGTTTTTCTTAAGAACCAGCGTCACATTAATAAGCAAGGAATATGTTCAATGCCGTTGAAACAAAATGAAAAGGCAATACGTTGCCCATATTGTCGTACTTTGAAATACCAGCCACAAACGAAGCGTATTTTTTATGAAAACAGTAGCTCTCTTTAGACCCAGTTCCCTCAAACGCATGGAAAACCCGTGCGTTTGGTACTCGGGGTGTCTGTCAAGGTGAAAACATGTACACGGTGCACCTGAATAAGCTTTATGTTTCATAAGAACGTCCAGAGTAACCATGGATGTTTTCTAGTAGAGTCATATGTTCTCTTTCAGAAAATGTATAATTTATAATCGTAGCACTTCCTTCTTGGAAAAAAAATCGATAATTCAAAATTTTCAAATTTTCAAATTTTTAAAACCATGTTACGCATCAACAAAACGATATTTTACAAAGAGCAAACATTGACAGGTTGCAGTAAACGCGTTTAAACAATACAACCTTATAAAATATAATAAAAACAACCTCTTTTGAACAAAATTCGAAAATTTTGCTAGTGGTTGTAAATTTAAGTGGATTTCGTAAATAATTTGACCGTTCTTTGTAACTTTGGATGCAAATTGGATGTAATTTGCATATTAACACTTGCTTTATAGAATGGCATCTTAAAATTGCAAACAAATGACTTTCATGCTTATTTTTATACGAAATGTGTGGTTTTGGTAATTCTAGCTTTTGCGAAAAATTTCGATCTTTTTAGCCATTTCTGACTTTTTCTGTCACTGTTTTTGCCAATTATAAACAACAAATACGTTTAAAATTGAATCTAGTAAAATCGGCAGGACTTGAGCTGCTTGAAAACTTGTAAAAGCTCTCACTATTGGTCAAAGGCTACATGGAATAAACACTATGATGGCAATTCGTTGAAAATTTACAAACTTTTATTTTTTAATTTTTGCCTCAGGGACATCATTGTTAACAATACACAATAATTAGCATGCAAAGTGGTACTGTGGGGTGGTTTGCGTGAAGTATTCGCCATATTTGATCATGGTTTGTGGAAACGACAAGTTGAAGCGCTTTCACATAGAAGCTTTGAAACACTGTTATGCAGTTTTAATCCTCTCCGTTTACTCTAATTATACCTTTAAATGGGTTTTCTATTTAGAAATGGCAAAAAAGTGACAGAAAAAGGCAGAAATGGCTAAAAAGATCGAAATTTTTCGCAAAAGCTAGAATTACCAAAACCACACATTTCGTATAAAAATAAGCATGAAAGTCATTTGTTTGCAATTTTAAGATGTCATTCTATAAAGCAAGTGTTAATAGGCAAATTGCAGCCAAATTGCATCCCAAGTTACAAAGAACGGTCAAATTATTTACAAAATCCACCTAAATTTACAACCACTAGCAACATTTTCAAATTTTGTTCAAAAGAGGTTATTTTTATTATATTTTATATGGTTTTATTGTTTAAACGCGTTTACTGCAACCCGTCAATGTTTGTTCTTTGTAAAATATCGTTTTGTTGATGCGTAACATGGTTTTAAAAATTGGAAAATTTGAAAATTTTGAATTATCGATTTTTTTTAAGAAGGAAGTGTTACGATTTTAAATTATACATTTTCTGAAAGAGCACTTTCGACTCTACTAGAAAACACCCATGGTTACTCTGGACGTTCTTATGAAACATACGGCTTATTCGGGCGCACCGTGTGTAAAGACAGACCCATCCGTCGAAGAGCTGTTGTGTGGGGACACATCTGGCCTTTGCTACTTTCTTACTTGTATTTGTTGCGACATTGACCTTGGGCGATTTGAGCAGGTGTTTTCGGCATCTCACGCTGCAGCAAAAGACGGTCTTGGGTCGGTTGAGATGACGGGTCAATCGCAATTCCACCTACAGAGATGACCTTCAGGCCTTCTTTCCAGAGGATAGGTGAAGTGAGTGAGTCGGGTCGCGAATGAGGTTGGCACCTTGCTGCGTGGCGAATTATCTTGTGAGGCCAAACAAACGGAGGCGTCTTCGAAGCCGCGTGGGTTATATGGACAAGCTTTGGCACTGTTACCGAAGCGCCGATGCTTTCACGCGATCACAGCAGCGATTTTGACGGTTCTGATAAGAAAAACAATTAAATAGTTTTATTAAAATGTTTGAAAGAATGCACAAAGAACGGCCAAGGTTAGGAGAGCTGTTTCGCCCTGTTAGGGCTCATCAGCTAACCTCAGGCAACCAAAGCCATGCCGTGGCATAGGCCGGATTCGAACCAGGCACATGTGAACTAGAGGTTGGACAAGTCCAACGACTAACCCACTGAGCTACTGGCTCACGCTCTGTGTGTTAATGATACAAACATCCATCTGTTGAGGGAGAACCCCTTTTGGGGTAGGTTTGCACTGTTGGATATGAAATCAGCTCAAAAAAGATATTTAAATGTATAGAAAGGCCAATAAATTGAGATTCATCACGATAATTAAACGTTTGTTTTGCATAAATTGGTTTTAAATCATGCGTTTTTTTAGGTTTAACTTCTTCCGTTAATAACAAATAGAAACGAGATAAAATAGGTGACACAGTTAGTGAAACAAAAGGCATTTCGGCTATTTTATCTATCTACAGTGGAGCAACTAATTTAGGTTTCGACTTATCATCAATTTCATGTTCAGAGTGAGACGATGACTGGCGTAACGAACTCCAACAATAGGAAAGGAACAATTGACGTCAAAGTGTGACTTGAGTTATCAAGAAGAGAGCACGCTCTTTTCTTTAAAATCATCTGAAGTGCTTGATTCAGTGCTTTTCCACCAGATGGTCTGTCTAATTTTGTAATTCCTTCGGAAACCTGGAATCCTAGGGGTGCTATAAATCTTCAAATCACTCTGTTTGAGTAACGCAGACTTATAATTTTTTAATGCGTTGAAAACGACGGAAGCTTACAATTTTGGGGCAAATTAAACATTCGTTTTATCTTTAAGTTTATTTCACTTTCTTTATTCCTGCAAAAAACCGGGAATGAATGTGTGTATGCTAGATGCGGGTCGGCGTGCTACAACTTAATAAAATACAAGAAAATAATTATTATCGGGTAGATGTTAGCACACGGCTTCAAAACTTGTAAAAATCTGTTTGGTTTTTTTTAAAAAATATTTGAAACCAATAAATTTATGATAACTGTTGACTTTTGAGTTGAAATTTTAATATTAAATATTCAATATTAAAATGCTATTATTATGTAAAATAAAAAGATAAAATTAATATTTTCCATTTTTAAACTGGTTCTTAGATATAAAAAATAAATTTCTTCAAAAAAGCTGGTTTGTTCATTGGACTCTGTGAGAAAACAGGGTCAGAAAGCCAATCACATGAGGACAAAATTCCGTAGCCACGTCAAGCGGTGTGTAAATGAACCTCCCGGCTGAGGAGCTCTTCGAGAGAGCAACCACGTCAAACCTCCGAGGGCATCAGCTAAAGCTTCGGCAGCGGCGTTTTCGGCTGGCCAGGTGGCGGGGTGCTTTTTTCGGTACGTGTTGTTGCGCCCTGGAACCAACTACCGGAGGACGTTGTCATGGCACCATTGCTTGGGGCTTTTAAGAAGTGACTCGATGACTGTTGAACGCAGCTTTTTGACTTTCCCTGATCACACCCCTTCCCACTCTTAAACTTGTCTTTTTTTGCTTATCATGATGTATATACCCACGGCGTATGCCGTCTTGATTCTTCAAGTAAAATGATGATGATGATGAAATGAGTTTTCAACGCAGCTTCAAGAGAGGCGCTGGGGGTGGTCGATGCCTCTCGTGGGGAGGCTGTTCTACAGCGCACGAACCCCCATTGGGACAGGTTTCCGGAATCGGCCGAGCCAAAAACGCTTCGGGAGCTGGCGTGAAAAACTCGTTGATTGGGAGCCGCAAGTGGTCTGAAATGATGTGTTTGAAAATTTTCGATTCGTTTCCGCAGTTAAACAGAAGATTTATTGATGCGTAAACGCCATAATGAACTTCGTCACAAGTCAAGCCTGTACATGCGTGTTTCACGGTTATTTAGACTTGGGTACGAAACGACAAGCCAGGGTCACCGATCATCAGCAGACTACCCAGGCAGAGCAGCGTAAACGCTAATTCTGATTTGACTTGGACTCAGTTCGGCTTAAAACTTGTCGGCAACGTGGTAAGTATAAATCAATAATTTTGATTCGCGGTTGCTTTCAGGCTGTAAAAACAGCTCATGCAGAGTATGTATTCATTGTGACTTGTGACGAAGTTCAGTGTGGCTTTTACGCGTCGATTATTCTACCGAAAAACGATACCTTTATGGTTTCACTGACAAAGGTTGGCATTTGCATTCCTATCCTTGAAGTAGCCAATCAGCTACTCTGCATGAGCTGTTTTCACAGCCTGCAAACAACAGCAACTCAAATATATTGATTAAACAGAGGATTCTTTGAACAGAAGCGCTGCAAATTTTATCAATACCCATATTACGGTTTTGAGGCACCGAATTAAACTGTTGACCAGCACACTATGGCAGGCTATTGTTCTGAACCGGGCACTGCCATTCCTGACAGGATCAAGGTTTTTCGGAAGGAAGGTTTCCGGCGTGGAGAATGTGATGGCTCGCCACAGTTGGCAGAGGAAACACCGAGCTCTGTGGAGGGATCCAATGCAGTCCGCAGTGGGCTTTAAATTTGCTTTCCGGGGTGACTCGATCGCTGGCAAAGGAAAATGTACACCAAGGCTACAATTTTGCGACGTGGAACTTTTGCCTAAGCAGATAGCATTCCAGAAGGCAATTATCTCAAGGGAGGTGTCAAATTACAACCCACGCGGGTTTCACAGCTAAGCCTTTCGCTATGCTGCTTACCCGCGCGTGGTATGAATGCTGCCAGCTAGCCTTCTGCATGAATGGCCTATCCGTAACTGATCCATTGGGGTTGAACCTGCAGACGCTCGTGGTGATGCAACAACAACAACAACAACATGCAACCCTGTAAGCCCACCGCCCTTGGTAGCCGCAATGGTGCGATTTTAGATTTTCTGATCAACAACAAATGTTGGGTTGGGACTGAGGTTGTTGTGAGGCCGCTACTCAATTGCCCAGTAGAGGTAGCAGTGCGTTTATGTAATTATAAGAAGTTGTGCCTCCAATAGTGTGAGCCGGTGAAACTATTTTACTCTAGGCAGGCTACTGTTCTGCGTAACTTTAAGCCACCGTATAACGAAAGAGGTTCTTTGCCTGTTCAAGCGCATATATATTGCGTGAGGTAGAAACAGATTTCCGGCGCTAGTTTAAGGGTTTTACTAAAGATAGACAAAGTTCAGACTGCGTTAATAGGTTTTATATCGGTTAGTAACTCAACTTCAAAATTTCTTCACAATGATTGAAAGTATCTCTGGCCTAAGTGCGACGGTGCCACATTAGATTGATACAAAACTTCTTTTACAAATAGCAGGCGGGAAGATTTCTGTTTTGCCAGTTCTCAAGTCTAATATTGCGCTGTGCTCGGAAGATCAAGACGCCTTGGTAAATTAACTAGGCTTTCCTCAGTTCGATCTTAATTTGTTCTTCAGCCATAAAATTAAAGGTACAACCTAGAAGAGAAAGTTCCCTGCTCACCTCTCAACGCTAGAAATGAGCGCTGTTCAAATCAACACTGCAATGCTTTAAATAGCTCTGCCGCGTTCCAATAAAATTTTGTATCACATGGTTTTGTTAGCTTTTCATTATGCTGTTGTGATAATTTTGGAGAGAGACACCGATGACGCTGGCTGGTACACAAGTAGTGCTCTACATCGACTTGAAAGGCGACGATGTCACGGTCGCCTGCAGTTGCGGAATGCGCGTTGCCCTCTCAACGCGAGCGGCAAACCATACTCCTCTGCTCGCGTGCGCAGTCAGCTGCTGCTGAGAATCGATCACGCGGCGGCCAATCACCGCGTGAGCAGCGTTCCCCAGCCGCCGTCGCCCGCTCTGATTGGCTCACGGTCGGGAGCGATGCTTTTGCAAAACAACAACGACGGACAACGCCGCGAAAGCCGTTTCGGCGGCCTACACACCTCACGAATCCCCCAAAGGCGCATGTGGTAGGTTCCGACCTTGTTTTATCGATCGATTTTCGTCTGCTACGTGATTTTCATTTAATAGGCATCTTAAATCTCCTTTTCGTCGAAAAAAGCTGGGATTAAAACTACTTGAGCAAGTCAGTTTATCATTCTCTAATCCCTCAAAATTAAGCGGAGGTTAGTTTTCAAAACTGTGTCCTTTGCGCTTTTATTATTCTGCTAAAGCGCACATAAAATTCGTGTCGTTTTTTTTCGGGTAAGGGATGCTTGAAAAATTTTTTGTATAGAAAAAATGTGTTATCAGTCCGGTTTTTCCCATGTTCATATTTATGGTGTAACCTTTGTATAAACCAGAGTCAATTTGCCTATTGGATGAGTTCTAAAGATCCACGATGTTTTTAATACTTAATGGCAATCTGGCTGGCTCGAAGTTTTCAATTTGGGAATATTAATTATTCATTGCTCTGAGCAAAAACCCTGTTTGGTTGAAATTTGTGGGTTAAGCGATTTCAGCGTATAGTCAATAATTAATAGGTGCATAGAAATGTTAACAAAGATTTAAAAACACCTCTTAAAAAACTGGTCCTTGGGGGCCACTTTGATAATACAAGTTAACCTCTTTTTATTACTGTCAGCCATGAATAAGACGCAATTCAGCCTGGAATTCTATTACCTCAGAGCGTAGAAGGAATATAAAGTTTCCAAACGGTTTTTTACACAAAAACTAAGTTTATCTGAAGCTCATATCCACCTTTTCCGGTCTCTCAAAGCGGCCTAGGAAATAAAAAAAGATAGGTTTAGGGTCTTATTTTGGAGGCCATGTTCTAAGAAAATTTACGATGTGGTCATCGAAGCATTGAAATGTTGCATTAAAATGCATTAAAATGTTGCATTAAATGTTGCATTAAAATGTTAATTGATAGGAGTTACTCTTAGGGTATATAGAAAGCAGTTGCTTACGTTAAGCGCAAAGACTGCAGCTTCATTCTTAGTTTTTCGTTTAAAAATTATCAGTTTAAAATCTACTCATTTTGCAAAAAGGCGGTTGCTGCTTAGAGATTGATATTGCTGAAAGAGAAGGCTTTGAACTGTTTGAAAACTGTCTGGGTTTTCAGGGTAGCTCTATAAAACTTAAAATCTCTTCACAAGCGTCATTTAAATTGAAATAAAAGCGTAGAATGCCATTTTGAGTCGGGTTTGAACTACCTTACTGAAAGTGTGTATCCGGGAAGACTATTTTACAGAAGGAAAAATCCACACTGGCTCTGTTGAAGTTGAATTATTTTAGGTTACGGAGAAAATATTTATGGTCTGTCGCAAAATGTCTGTTATTTACTGCATAAAAACTGTAGTTTGCTCTTGCAGTGGGATGAAAAGGCCTTTATGTGGTTATTGATCGTTTTTAAAGTGGCTTTAGCCACGGTAACACTACGGTGTACCGACCATACTGTAGGGTACTCATAATCCAATCGATTACCACACTTCTCTACCTGGTTAATCCTGCTGACTATCGGCGACCCTGCCTGAGAATTCACCTCATGGCTAAATTTCCGTGAAACATGCGTGTACAGGGTTGGATTGTGATGAAGTTCAATGGCTTAGCTCGTTGTGACTCCCTCAAGTAAGTTTGACTCTTGACCTGGCAATTAGAGTCATGACGTTGGGCTGACTGACTTGGCACCACTTCACTGGGCAGCCGTGACCAATTAAGTGCCTGAACCATTGCTACTGGTACAGGAAAAACATGCCGATTCTCAAAGGATAGACTTTAATGGCTCACTCCAACTATCCCCCCCTCATGAGGTGCCTGTCCCCCTCAAGTTTTTACCCCCCCCTCCCCCCCCCCTCAAGGTTTTACCCCCCCCCCCTCATGGGTTTTACCCCCCCCCCCCCCTCATGAATCGTCAGCTTAGGATTAGCCATGGACTTGGGCTTAGACTTGGGAATCGTAGTCATGAGGGAATGAGTGGATAAATGGAGTCGAATAGCATGAGGGGTGGATAATTGGAGTCATGAGGGGATAATTGGAGTCGATTTTCATGAGGGGGGGATAATTGGAGTCGATTTTCATGAGGGGGGATAGTTGGAGTCATGAGGGGGGGATAATTGGAGTCGTAGTTGTAGCGATTACAACGATTCCTTACTCAACACAGATGTGAACGCATCCATAGGGGAGGGTAAAAACTTGAGGGGAGGGTTGAAACTTGAGGGGGGGTAGAAACCTTGAGGGGGGGTAAAACCCATGAGGGGGGGGGGGGGTAAAAACCTTGAGGGGGGAAAGTTGGAGTGAGCCACTTTAATTATACAGGTTTGTTTTTTTAAATGTGTATTCGCAGTTAGAACAACGCGTTTTGAATCACGATGCCAAAGAAATCAGCCTAGAGGGATGGAATTTTAAAAATGCAACAACTTAGCATAATGTATGTGCGCGACTCTGCACTATACTGCAGGGCATAAAGCGATAGCAGCTGAACGTATTCACATGAAGTAGCGACATAAATCTAATACGCACGCATGTGATGACCATTGCTCTCTGAGGTTTTTTGTCGAAGTCTATCGTCACCCACAAACGCGGGAAAAACGCATTCGAATTACATAGCATTTCATCGTTTTAACCTACTTTTAATTGGCTTGATCTAGAACTTTTTAAGCATCCTCCGCATCGTCATCTCTAGTGCCATTTCGACGAACGGTGCCAAGCTCGCTAACGCAACGGCTGCAGAAATTAGCTGTAATTGCCGCGGATTAACGCGTGGCTGCTGAGCCGGCGGTGGCTGAAAAAAAGCAAACTGTTTTTTCTTTCTGACGAAAGGAGAAGAATCGCTCCTAAAACCTATTTTTGGTGTCTATAGAGCCTTCTGTTCTGATATATTATAACAGGAAGTGTTTTCAGGGGTACGAGAAATTGAGCAAGCTTAGCCTGTGAAAAGGGACTGTAATGAGGATATATCAGGTTCAGACCGTTTGCAAGTAGTATTTGGAACAAGAAGGCGTGCAGCTAGGACTTGAAAATTGTTATTACTGATTAGTCATCAAAAAATTGGTTCCAAGTTAGCCAGACATGTACAGAGATGCATACCCGACGACTCACCAGACGATAGTGTCGTAGACAAAGATGTAGAGATTTTCCACGTAGGTGTCTTTTCAACAGATGTCAGGATACAGTATACAAGGATAAGGTCAGTCCAAAGTCTGTGTCGCTCAGTCACTGCCTGAGAGCCCTGGAATGAGGGGTCTCAACGTTACGTTCACAACAATATCCCTAGGTCGGGGTGGATGAAACTACAGTTATTGTTTGATCGTCCTTCCGCAGTGAAGGTTGTGGAGCGATTGGCGCACTATGTTCTCTTTGAATTCCTCGATCTTTCTCTAAGCCTCACCCATCCCAGCAAGTTAAAAGGCTAGCTTGTACCTAATTGTACCTGTCGCGGCATTCACCCTGGACGGGTTGATCTGGCACTCTCTCTCCGAGGAGTCCAGGGCGTCGCAAACTACTGCAGACCACGCCCGATGATCCTGCGCCTTCTCCGCGGAGGCGTTCTTACAGTCCCGGTTCCACCACCTCAAACCCACGAACTGGGGCCCGAAAGGACAGCCAGTTCTTCCTTCACCGTCATTGCTCACGTCTTCCGTTGGCCGCCGACGTGTCTGCTACGATTATTTAGCATTCGCCAACCCATGACGTTAGAGTCAAAACGAGATAAGCCGTCAAACCTCATCACAAGTTAACCCTGTGCATGCATGTTCCATGGATATTTAGCCATAAGGTGAAACCTCAGGCAGGGTCTCCGATCGTCAGCAGGATTAACCAGGCAGAGCCGCGAAAACGCGAACTCTGATTTGACTTGGATTAAGTTTGGCTTATCAAGCTTATGGACACTGAAGGAGTCCGGTTCACGACTTGATTGGTCACAGCTGCCCAGTGAACTGCTGTCAAGGCAGTCAGTCCAATCAAGTCGGAATCGCCCACCCATTTAAAAAAACAGTCCTCTTTTTGCAGCAGATGTTCAACCACACGAAGCTGCACACCATCCGGCCCGTGGTGTACGCGACGCGCGAGCCGCCGTCCGGATCGATCGCGGACATGTCCCCAGTGGCCCGGTCGGCTCCGTCGGCCGGCCACACGAGCGTGACGCCCACCGCGTCCGCTGGCCACTCGTCCGCCGCCGCCGCTGCAGCAACCACGGAATCAAGCAGCCAAAAAATCGAGAAGCAGGTCAAGAAGGTCATCGACGACCTCGCCGCCAAAATGCACGGTGAGTCATAATGATAATAATAATATTGAATAAGCAAGCGAGGTGAGAGTAACCGTAGAAGGGCCTTGTAACGGCAACGGTGGTGGCGATGAGGTCTCCCTTCAGTGTTGTTGCCCAGGCCTTCCGTTGGCCGCCGGCACGTCTTCACCTGGCAGCGACGGGTGACGGGAACAGGGCTTCTCTGACCGGTTCCCGGGAGGGCGTCTGGCCCCGTGGGCAAACCAGCGTAGCCGCCGCTGTAGCAGAAGTGAGTCGATCGGACGGGCCCGTTTGAGCACCTGTTTGGCAAGTGACGATTCCGCTTTGGCGCGCACCGAAGCCAAAACCTGTTGCCTCAACAAGCTCAAAGAGAACCCCGTGAGCAAGTGCAGGTGCGCAGTGTATAAAGCGACTCTCGACTCTGAGCTCCTGCATCGCTTGCTGAACCAAGCATCAGCACGTGGGCTTGAGGTGTCTGCGCCTCTTACTTGCTTACTAACTTCCTTACTGGGCTAAGCACCCGCTCATCGGGCTCGGTAGGTCATTCAACTTGTCTGTGACCCGCGGATACTGTGTTGCGGTCATTGTCAGCGTTGGTAGTCTGCTTCAGATGCAAAAATTCCACTGTCGAGATTTCGCTCCTAGGCCAAAACAGACATGCCTGTGGCCGATTGAATGCGCAAGGTTGATGCGGAGTGGTGCGGGGTCGTGGAGCCCTTTGCCCGACGCGCTGAACGTTGATTTCTTTTTTGGTTGCAGTGCCGCCGGACCAGGTAGGCCCCGAATGTTCCGTCTGGGTCCCACCACCACCGTCTGCGGGTTTTGTCCTTTCTGTTGTTTTTGGTGCATCACCACGGACTTCTTCGGCCGTTGTTCTGGGGGAAGGCACCCAACCCCTTCGTTGGTGCTCAGAAGAGGAGGCCGGGCGCCTCCTCCTCTTCGTCGCAGATGCGCCAGTCTTAAATATCATATCCGCAGGCGCCAGCATGCCGAGCGGGTCATGTCGTAGTTTTTCTATGCCTCTTTTTGGCGCTCAGTACAGAAGGCCGGGCAGTGCAGCCAGAGTGATCAGGCGTCTCATCCCACGTCATCAGCTTCCCAGCCCTCGGGCCGGCGGCGGCGAAAACTTGGCTGGCAAAAACTACTTCGCTCCAGGTAGGTCACTACTCTGTGCCCCTTTCAGCCGCCGTTTACGGAACGAGGATTACAACGTTGCTTCTGCGCATGTGCAACCGCCTTTCTATTGCGTGCGGTGGGCGCGGAGTTTCAACGCCATTGAGGATATGTGGCCAAGTGCTGCTGAGTAGCTCAGGGTAGGGCAATCATCAACTGTTTCCTACACGGAGGCATATTATGTACCTTCAGGGGGTGAAAGCTGGCAACTACTTGACACTTAAAGGGAAGAATACTTTAATGGCCAAAAATTGCATTACTTACGCTGGTTGGAGGGAACATATGCGGATTGGGTTACAGACGAACACAGATAGTGGATGAGGCGTCAGGGCCGATGCGTTCCACTCTCTTCCGGATTCATCAAGGCACCGGTGGAGTGTCTATGTGTGCTCCGTAAATATCCCTCTTCAAGCGCCGCTCTGACTGAGAATGCCGTTTTATGCACTTCTTTTTCTGGCCACCTTGCCGCAGAAACCTTGTTTGCGCTAACCTGAAGGAAACGGCAAATCATCTGCTCACTACAATGAAACTAGCGTAAAAGACTGATTTTTTTGGAGATGGCGCGGTTTATAATTCAGGTTCAATGTAGGCCCACCTAATTCATAGCTTTGGGCTTCCATTACACAATTCTTACTTTGAAATCCGCGTTATTTTTAGCCATTCCCACTCAGGAGACGAATGATCTGATAA
Source organism: Ptycholaimellus sp. GST1_10 (assembly GCA_030248095.1). Taxonomy (NCBI): domain Eukaryota; kingdom Metazoa; phylum Nematoda; class Chromadorea; order Chromadorida; family Chromadoridae; genus Ptycholaimellus; species Ptycholaimellus sp. GST1_10. The sequence goes on along the minus strand of JASANA010009278.1, from coordinate 11,702 downwards.
GCTACTGTGGTTATATTTAAACGGGTGTCCCCAAAAGAATTTCTGCCCGCCTATCATTTTTACGAACAAAAACCGTCAACGCAGGACCACAGTTAAATCCACAGTGGATTCCGTTTTTCTCCGTTGGAGCGACCGCTGGAATAATTCATCAACAGCATCATCGTCATCATCATCGGCTGCTGCGAACAGGAATGATGTCACTTGGGATAGAGGCACAGTTTTAGCCTATTTGTACGTAACTTTTCCTGCACAACTGTCATTGTCCTGCGAGGGGAGGGGTTATCGCTTCAAGTTCTGAAAAAAATGCTCTTGAAAAACCCAAACAAACAACAAGTGAAAGCCATATTGAAAGTCGTCTAAAGTCGAGCTTGTGCAGGCATGCTTTACGGGTATTTAGATTTGGGGTAGAAACATCAAACAATGGTCGCCGACCATCAGCAGACAATCCAGGAAGAGCAGCGTAACCGCTAACTCTGGTTTGACCTGGACTTATTTGGCCTTAAAACGTGGTTAAAATGCTAATTAAAAAAATTGATTTGCTGTTGTTTGCAAGCTTTGACTACAGCTCATGCAGAGTTACTGAATCGGCTACTTCAAAATCAGGAACGGAAATTGCCAACCGCGTTTCTGACAAGTTTTTAACCGAACTGAGCCCAAGTCAAATCAGAGTTAGCGTTTACGCCGCTTTGCCTGGGTAATTTGTTGGTGGTTTGATTTGTTACGCCGTTCATTACCACACAAAAAACGAAACCTGCATCACTACACGAACAAAGGTTTTGATTTGCCTGCAAGCAACAGCAAATAAATTGCGTTGATTTGGACAACCCAGCCTTTCTCAAAAGAAGGTGACCAATACAAAATCGTCAGGAAGTCAACTGTTTGCTATTGATTCTCAAAGATCGTCTGCGCAACGGACTAAGACGTCGTGGAGTCCCTTTTGAGGCAACATCCGGTTTGCGGAAGTCACAAAAGGCAATTATCGCCTCACAGTCTAATCGCAATTGTCTTGCGATAAATCGGGCCTGTTTCTGCTTGATAAGTTGATAGTATATAAGCTAATGTTGCCAATCTTGCAGCAAGATACCCCTATTGGGTTACAGATTCCCAGCAGGAAAGCAGTCTCGTTTGTCAGTCAAGCCTTTGCGGTCTTTCATTTTTCAGCTGCATATTTATTTTCCTTTTCTAATGCGTAAAAAGCAACACTAGCAATGCTGCTAACAAAAACATTGGTAAAAAGAATTCGTTTTCTGCAGTTATGGAAAAACTTCTTGTCTAAACAGCTTCCTGCAACAATTATTTAAATTTTGAAAATATCTCTTCTTTAGAGTGACGATGACGATGTGAGTCGCAGAAGAAAACTTATTTATTGTCCAGTTGGTTATGTGCTCCCTTTTTTCTGCTTTGGTGATGTATTATTTAATGAAGTTCTATTTAGAAAAACACTATTTTATTATTTTGGTTCATTTGTGTTTCCAAAGGTGTCAGTTTTAATTTAATTATTTGCAACAGCGGAAAATTTCAAAGTGAAAAGAAAAGGAAACCGGGTTTTGGCAGTGCAATCTCACTTTCTATACTTCTATTGGAATCAAAACGTTTGTTATAAAATCATACCACCAACAGCTTGGAACTAATGCGTTTCATGGCCATGGGTACTCAATATTGTTCCCAGCATGTTATTTAAAGCCTTTTTCTCAGTATTTTTTCGAGAAAACGCAGACTTTTGGTGCTCTTTTTAATAATCTAATTCAGCTGGTACTGTAACTTCGAGACACTTTTGCTTGAATATTTTTCGCTACAATGAGGACTCGATTATATAATATGTCCCACCTATAACTGACCACAAAAACATAAACAACCTTTCAATGCACAAAACTTCAAAGGCAGTTGCTGCTCAAAAGGCGCGCCAAACTTGTTTTGGCTCTTGATCTTGTTTTCAATCAAAACGGAGCTTTTTCAATTAACCAACGCACCCGTGTTTTCGCTTTCAGGGCGATTTGGACGAGTTGGAGGCAAACATGGAGGATAACGAGGGAGCTGAGGAAGAAAAGGAGAAAGAGTACCTCGGCAAACTCCAATTCTCGCTCGATTATGAGTTCGATAAGGGAGAGATAAGCCATCTTCGTTGTTTTTCATTCCGAAGTAGGCCTGCGTATGCTCAAAGTAGGCCTCTACTGAGCCCTACCCTGAACTGATCAGCCACAGAACCGCAATGGCGTTTAAACTCGTGCTCACTACACGCTATCGAAAGGCGGCTGCACGTGCGCAGGTACAAAACTTTGTTTTTCCATTTTTGTAAACGATGGCCGAAACTGGCTCAGGGTAGTTGCCTGCCTGGAGTAAAGTTGTTTTGCCGGCGAAGAAATTTCTGGTTTGTTACCCGATCAACGCTATCGGAGACTTTTCTTCTCCTAAACTCAATGCTACCTCTATCGGGAAAATTGAGAAGCATTCATGAGCTAGCAGTTCTCCGGGGAAGGCTTTATATCAACCTCGGATCCCAACCAGCATTTGCTATGAGCCCGATGGAACGTTGCACCCATTAGGCTATCTCAAGCGTGCTAATCGTTGTTTTTGAGCTAGGAGCTAGCCTTACTTGCCCAAACTAGGCCCATTTATTAAGCCCTCTTCTGAGCTAACAAACCTTTTAGCTACTTGTCCATACAAATAAGCGGAAACAAATTTAGTATACCCTCTCCGTAAGTGGTACCTAAAAATATCCACAGGGCAGTATCCTGTCAATAAAAAGCTGGCTTGCTGCACAGTTTCCGCCATTAAAACACAACTTTTTATAGACACATGCTCATTTTTCTGAGAAATTGAGAAGCGGAGATTGAGGGTTTTACGCCAGCCTCGTTTTCCGAGAAATATTTGCCATTAGCCTCATAGAATTGATGCGGTCAGGCTGCAGCTATCGCAAGCATGCAGAGCCCGTTGGCTGTAAAATTGAGAAAACAGAAACCCTTCTTTATGCTTCATTCACGCCTGTGTAAACCTGATAAGCCCAGCTGAATCTGAGTCGAACCAGAGTTGGCTTTCACCCCATTCTGCCTGGGCGATTCTGCTGCTGAGCGGACACTGCCTGGGGATTCGTCTGATGTTACAAAGTATGTTGTTATGAGGTTCAACAATTTATTTTCTTTCAGCATTAGCAAAACGTTGCAATAAGATAGAGCGGAATCAGCTGTAATGATCATATTCACTGAAAAGTGTGGAAAACAACATTGCGTTCATGAAGTTGTTTTGCCTGCTCTGTTTTGGATTGAGGAGAACTCTGCGCAAGCATCACGAGTAATAAATGCAGGCCTTGGCCTCGGAGAATGAGGTCACACCCTTGCCACATGAGACGAAAAGTGCTCGTAAAATGAGAGGCAGCTGCCGCTAGCTGAGGAAAATCTTTGCTCCCCTTTTTCTCCATCATTTTGCGGAAAAAGATGCGTCTAGGATATTTGGCATCATAAATGTGCAGTTTGACTGAGCGACCGATTGCAGGCGCACCTTTTTTAATTCATGATGACAATAAACTAAAGCAAAACTTGATAGTGCACGGTTTACGGCTGATTTTAGCATATAAACTTTGTTTTAAGCTTCAAGAAAAAGTAACAAAAAACATTCACATGCGTAGACAACCAAATCGTTTTCTAATGTGACAAAAAATAAGCAGCTTTCCTGACAAAATATCGCCATTTACTCATTCTCTTGTGCTTTAAAGGATAAAGAAAGTTAATCTTCAGCCAAAATGCTTCGTCTTCAAAATCAATGCTAAAAAACAAACATGAGCAAAAAAATAAAAGACAGCGAATTGATAAAAATTTTATGATCTTCACTGTATGTAATTTTACGAAAAAAGATGAACGAATGAGTCCGACCAGTTTCGAGACTAAATGCTTATTCAGCAGTAAACAAAGATTCAGCAAAGCGATCTCTATGTAGTTTTAACGGGGCATTTTTACATTTTGCAATGTGCGGAAGAAATTGAGCTATAAAATGCCGCAATCGACTTTGTTGGTTTAACATTGAACACAAGCTTTTTTCATTTTGCTTGCAAAATCCGACTGGCTTTTATAAAATCATGCAAAGCAAACACCAAGCCTGTCTATAACAACAAAAATGGCACCACCTACAGGAGTCGAACCTGTGCGGACAACGTCCACTGGTATTTACAACCCAGCGCCTTAACCACTCGGCCAAAGTGGCACACGAACTCCAAGCTGCTTTTGTCATTTTTAAATTGAAAAAAGTACATTTTCATGCTGCTTGAGTTCAAGAATGTGATCAGCATGTTGAAAATGTGAATATCGTGACTTCTTATGCTGCTACCGGCATCCATTTGCCAAATCTGACTTTGAGTTAATGTTTTTCGTCGACGCTGATTTTTATTATATTTCGTGAAGTTTTTAAGAAAACCAACAAAGCGTTTGCTACTTTTTTGCGAGCTACGGAAAAAAGTTAGCTAACAAAAGGATCTCTATTTTTGGGTGGATTATTTTGCAATGTTGGGGAAAAAACATTGATTTATTCGACTTTGTTGGTTCAACATTCAACAAAAGTATTTCCAATTTGCTTACATAAATGCGACTGGTCTTTATCAAATCATCATAATGATAATAAAAATAATATATTTTAGGTGTACATAGCTTATAGCGGAAAAACACCTCATAAATACAGAGAAAATGGACTGTGATTGTCACTGAGGGCATAGATTAAAAGTCAAGAGGAGTGCAGGAAGCGGTCTAGGCGTTCCCTGAATACCGGGTGCGTCGGTGCACTCATTACAGCTTCCGGCAGGCGGTTTCGCTCCGCAGCAACGCGTACCAAGAAGACGCCTTCGCGACGCTTCTGCTTGAACCGTCTTAGCGTCATCTTCTGGGAGTGCCCCATGATTCTGATGGAAGCTTCCGGAGTGAAGAATTCGTGAATTGGAAGTTTCAGGCTCCCAGAGAGGATACCGTGGGCGGTGTGTAGGTCAGCCCGACGTATTCGCTCCTCAAGCGTCTGAAGTCCCAATCGTTGAAGACGGAGATGGTGCGGGACTCCTCGGAGACCAGTCACCATCCTCGTGGCCAGGTGTAGTATTCGCTCCACATGTTCTTTGTCGTTCAACAATTGCGGCGAGAAGGCTTGCACCGATTACTCCAGGTGAGTACGGACGAACGCCTTGTACATCGGTCGGAAGATATCCAGCATGAGCAGAACGAAGGACCGTTTCATCAGTCACTCGCCACAGTCCCAATTATGTTGCAACACCAGGAAGGAAAATGGAGGGAAGTCGTTCCTGTTGCCAACCACCCGCACTTTAAATGCACCCCGCATTGATTAATTCTGAAGCGCCGCAGTTTCAGCTTCTGTGAGCGACCCATGGCGCGGTTTGGTGTTAAGAACGCATGAGCAGAAATTTGCAGTCTCCCTGACCGGTAGTTGTATGTACCACTGGGTGGTTCGGTCCATCACCACCAGCACCACAAGGCACATGTCGACTTAGGTTGGTTTGCACCTCAAAACCTCGAATCGTCACTTCCTTCCCGATGTGATCTTGTGGAGCGCTGACACCCTTGTGGGGATTTTCGTGTGGGTTGCGCCTGAAGCAGCACCCAAACACACACCAAACTCACGCCAAACTCACGCCTTCCCTACTGCAGCTCACGGTGGGCATCATTCAGGCGACAGATCTGCCTGGGATGGACATGTCCGGCACCTCCGACCCCTACGTCGAGGTCTACCTGATGCCGGAGAAGAAGAAGTACAAGACCAAGGTGCACCGCAAAACCCTCTACCCCGTCTTCAACGAGACCTTCCTCTTCAAGGTGCATGCATCACCTTTTTCAAACTATGCAATTTATTGGCTATCCGAGGCACCCTTTATATTTGCAATCAGATGTCCAGTCGAGAAGATATGCGCTTCCTAAGTCAGGCGGTCTGTTTTTTATCCGATACGATCGATATCATGAGGTGTAGTCATGCGCAGGCATCAGCTGATCAGGTATCTGCATCAATCTTTATCGGCACATGTTTAACTTTGCTCTCTGTACGCTGCTTCATTTGGGCAAGAGTTATTGTTGCTGTTCTTGTTGCATCATCCTGCGTGCCTGGGGCTGGAAGGTGAGTTGGCACGACTTTGAGGCCACGTGAGCCCACACCAGACACCGCGAGACGGTATCTTGACAGGTCCGGCGGTTTCGGGTGTTGTTTTTGTTAAATCTGAGTCCCAACAAAAGTTTTGCTAAATGAATATTAGGCGGTTCTCTTTTGGTGGAAGGTTTTTTTTATAAACACTCTAGCTATATTGCTCCATTATTGTTCTTCGCTTTCTTCAGCAAGGTTAATAGAGCGTTAAAAAAGCTGTGCGAAGAACGACAACAGCTGTTTTACTGTGATTGGTTTTTTCAACAAGTTTAAAATCAGTACAGAACGTCAAAACCACCTGTAAGAGGAAACGCGTTAACTCATTAGGCTGTTGTTAACTCTAACGAAGCCTGCAGTAATGGCTGCGGGACAACCCGTGGATATCCCGACCAGAGAAGAAAGACCCACAACCAAAAATGCGCACAAATCCTTCAATTTATTCGGATGGCCCGCAACAGTTGCATAGCATCACGCAGGCGACCTATCGATAATGCATTTTGCATGAAAAACCCCTGGTAGATTAAGGTTTTATTTGTGGAAAAAACTCTAAAGAGAGCGTTTAAAGGAAAGCTGAGCTCATTTCATTTCAAAATTTGCTGGTCGCCAATACGCCGTGTTTAGCCTCAGGCTATTTTTGTCAAAACGTTGTTAATGTTTGATAGTTTAAAGAGTATCGAACTTTCAGCGTTCTAAAAAAATGAAAAACGGTTATTTTTGCAATGAAAATAATGCGCAGTTGCTTGCGTAAAGACAACCCTTTATCGCTGAATGCATCCAGGGTCCACATTGAAGACCTCCCAGAGTGTTTGCCTGTTTACTCATTTGATCGCAACTTTTTACTCCAAAATATATTGAAGGGTAACCTCTTATAGGCCAAAAAGTGGGCGTTCTAGAAAGTTTATATGAATAAAATAAAAAGGGTCACCTTGACTGAGACTAGAGGCCTATAAGGAACCGTTTTTTTCAGAAAAATTTAAATTCAAGTGACCGTTTACGGGGAATTTTCATTTATTTGAGCATGGATTACCCCAACTTTGTTCCGTCTTGTAGCCAGCGGTCTTTGTCTTTTGAATTAGCCACCAAGGGTCAACTCTAACCGTTTTAAAATTAGGATGATAGGTGACGACCGTTTTGTCTTCTTTTGTTGGTGTCCCCTTTTAAAATTTATCAGAAATAAATTTTAAATTCCCAGCCAAGCCACAAATTCAGCTCATTGAACCAGGAACCAGCCTTTCTATTCACAGAATCGCTGCATTGGGCCGTAAATCGTTTTCCAAAACAGTGACGTCATCACGTTTTTACAATTCGTTCACTTTGATTGCGTCGTGAGAAAAAGATTAACCCCCTCCATTTTTCCTCACGCAAACCACTCTTCAGATTTGTCAATCTTTCTTCTACAAAGGTTATTGTTTTGTTGAGCCAAAAAAATCTTAGTAAGCCCTACACTGAGCCGAAATGGCTTTAATGAACATGTGATGGAAAGGCGGTTGCACAGGCACTGAAGCAAATTTTGTTTTCCTCTTTCTGCAAACAGTTGGTTTGACGGATACAGATAAAGAGTCTAATAAGACCGAAAATCCGCCGCCCAGGCGCGTTTTCCGGGAAAAGAGTTGTATTAGGCTGAGCTTTCGGAATCCGGGTGCTGGAAACCATCGTCAGAGCCAGTCAACGAATAATTACGGGTAAAAAAAAGTACAGATTAAATAGCACATGCGACTGAGTGGCTTTCAGTTCAAGGGTCATTAATGCGTGGATGCAGTATTGATTTGTGAGTATTTGTGAGTGATAAGTGTTTAGATATGGTGAGTGGTGTTAGCTTTGTAGTTGCGTTTGTGCGTGTGTGATTTGTGATATCTGTTCATGGGGTGGATGAAGCTTTAATGACCTTGTTCGCGTAATCAGCTGCGTCGTTGGTGAAGAGCTTGGTAGGCTGGCGGGAGGTCGACACATCGGTTCAGCGTTGTTTCGTTGGTGTGCCATGACTCGAGGAGAAGACTGGTCGTCAGGTCCTGGGCGTGGTCCACCACTTCTGCACCGCTGTAGTCGAAGGTGTGCCTCGTCTCCAGGCAGTGCGCAACAATGTTCAATGGTCGGCCAGGAATCTGAAAGCGAACATCCCGTAGGACGGGCGCGACAGCCTTGGTTTTAGCCCGATGAATATTGTACCCACACTTATATCTCTGCCATTTAAAACTTGTACTAGGTGCGGTGACCCCCCATGGGTGAGTTGATCCGGTACCTCGAAGTACACCTTCATCATATCCCGCGCAGCAGCGGTCAACGCCCGGCGATCCTGAGCATGCAAGATCCAGTCCCGGTTCACAGCTCTGAAAGCCAACGACGTTAGGACCCGAAATGAGCTTGCGGTCATCCTTCAGGTTCGTCGCCAGGGTATTCGACTACCCACCTGGGAGCTTGCGCCGTGCGGGTAGAATACATATTTGGAGGGAGATAGTCACGGATCGGCTTACCCTGCAGTCGTCGTGCAGCATGTCCGAACCAGTGCAAGCGGTGTTTTCTGAGCATTAGTTGTACCGTGATTCACCCAGGGCGGGTTGGGCCGGCGCCTCCAAGTATGTTCACCGCGTCCCTGGCAGCAGCAGCCCAGAGCGCTGCTGGGGTCCATCCTTAGGCGCCTTGGGGATACCACAACAACACTGCTCAGGGTAGGGCTTAGTGAGGAGCATACTCTGAGCACTTCAGGCGCTAGTCCTGATGTAACAACAACAACAACAACAACACTGGCGCTGCTGAGGATCATCCTCAGGCGCTTGCCGGTGACTTAACAACAACAACAACACCAACAATAGCAGCGCCCCACGCCCGACAATCCTGGGCATGCGCGATCCCGATGGTGGCCCAGTCTCAGCATCACGGGCATTGACTGAGCCAACAACGTTGCGACCCGAAATGAGCTTCCGGCCAAACCAGCGTAAACGACGTCATCTGAGCGTAAAGGGCATTGACTGCAGACGAAAAAGTTTTCCAAGGCTTTCAGCGTTTTGTTTTTGAGTAACTGTTCCTATCTTGAGAAAGAAAATTCGATTTAAAATAACTGAAGTTAAATAACCTTTATTGTTGCTCCTGTTCTTACCAAAAAAAATTACGAAAACCATCTAACCTCACCTGACATATTCTCTTGCAGAAAGTAAGATGATGTTCCTGGTGCATTCCCTACATACTTGTTACTTCCACTATTATCGCTCCAGTTCGGTTGATCCTGTTTCTTACCGCCCCCAGTTATCCCCAGTTATCCAGTTTGCATGCCCTTTGGCGGTTCAGTTTGCTCCGTTTACCTGCATGACCCCAAGCCCAAGTATCGGCCCGGTTATCGATTATCGATTATCGTCTGCAGGTCCCCTACGCGGAGGTCGCCTCGAAGACGCTGAGCTTCAAGATCTTCGACTTCGACCGCTTCTCGAAGCACGACCAAATCGGGCAGATCTCGATCCCCCTCAGATCCGTGGATCTGGCCCGCCTGATCGAAGAGTGGAGGGACCTGAACCCGCCCGATGACGACGAGAAGGTAGGCGGTCGCGGGACACTTCTGTTTCACCTCTGAGAGTTTCTCCGTGGAAAGCATCACCTGGCTTGCCAGTTGCTATCGCGGTGCACGACTTGTCCGGACACCTGGACCAGAGCACACGAACACGATACAAAATAAATCCCTTAAGTAGGGCTTCCGTTGATTGGCTCCTGCCCTTCGATCCTCAGCCAATCGTTTGCCTGCGGGTCCGCCGCTGGTGAGTGATCATCACGTGCCACAATGATATCGATTGGTTGACTGGTAAAGAGCGACGTGCGAGTGCATGCAGCCAACGCTTATCTACAGGCTTCAAAGGGTTTATGCAATAGTTTTTTCAGTCCCGCACCGACTTTAACCAAAAACTAGATTTGGACCATTCACCGTGGACGGGTTGAGCTGGCGTCCTCCGATAAGCTGCCCAGGGCATCGCAAACTGCTGCAAACCACGCTCATTGGTCCTACGCTATCTCAGCAAAGATGTTTTCCAGTCCCAACTCTATTGTTAGAAGCCCAACGCCTGAAGACTTGAGAGGACAGTCAAGCCGTCCTTCACTGTCAATTTCCACGTCTTTCACTGGCTGCCAGCCAACAGCGGACGTCGGTGGACCTAAGTCAAGAAGAAGAACTGAATCAGCTTCTCCTGTTAACTGAGTTAGGCAACAACGATAAACAGACGCGCAATCACAACAGGGAATCAGACCTATTATCTATTCTCGGCAAAGGGTAAAAGTTGAAGACAAACCAAAAACACAATAGGCAATCGATCTTCTGATCGAATTCTATAATATATTCCTCTTAGGATACAGGTGCTTTCTATAACCCCTTTCAATAACCCCTTAGCCAACCAAAGGATTTGCTAAAGAATAGAAAAAAATCAGCTACTGCACTGATTAGAGCTTAAAAAGACACCACGGCACGGTTTTTACCGCCAAATCAAGGGAGTGGCTAGTTTCAAAACGCCGTGTTAGAAACGTTTTGTGTCCCGTGGTCGATATGGAAAATACACCAATCAAGTGCGTGAATCGTACTCATTCAGTACCTGCAAGCTTGATAAACCGAACTGAATCCAAGTCAAATAAGAGTTGGCATTTACGTCGCTCTGCCTGGGTAATCCTGCCGATGATCGGAGACTGCCTGAAGATTCACCTTATGACTGAATGTCCGTGATACATGCATGTGATGAAGTTCCATGGCTTGGTTTGTTGCGGTGTAAACTCACTAGGAAAAATCGGACTTACTTGCAGCCTCTTAACTACGCCACCTGTTGTAGATTGGAACACAGGGGTAACCGATCACCGCCGCATCAAAAGTTCACTGGTTCACAAATTTAGCTTTAGAGGCAAATGGTTTGCTCTGCCAATGAATTTTTAAGGGGTTTGGAGATTGGGGGATCTGTGACAGGTCTTGGGAGTTGGATTCCCCACTCAACTGCCCGAAGGCAGGGAGAGACAAGACCACCACGCTGATAGAACGTGTTGTGATTTTAATCGAGCAAACATGCAGCTCAAAAGTGGCCGCGGCCAATCAACACGCGTTTGAGCTGGTAAGCACGCGTGCGCCACGCTGATTGGCCGGTTGATATCCAATCCGGGGGTCGCAGCTGAAGTGGTTGATAGTACGCGTGAAACACGTGAACCCAGGCTACTACAAATTCATGCCCATTTGTTTGTAGGAGAACAAGTTGGGCGATATTTGCTTCTCTCTCCGCTACGTGCCGACCGCTGGAAAACTCACAGTCAACATCCTGGAAGCGAAGAACCTGAAGAAGATGGACGTCGGTGGTTTGTCGGGTGAGTTTGATACTAATAACACCTTGCTACTACTACTACTACTACTACTACTACTACCTTTTGTGAGTAGTCATGCTGTTTTGTTGCCGCCTTGTCAGATCCCTACGTGAAGCTGTCGCTGATGCTGGGCGGCAAACGGATCAAGAAGAAGAAGACGACGATTAAGAAGTGCACGATGAACCCCTACTACAACGAATCGTTCGCATTCGAAATCCCCTTCGAACACATTCAGGTGGTTTGGAGCCCCAGCACAACTAACCCAGCCC
>JASANA010009275.1:0-12529 GCA_030248095.1 Ptycholaimellus sp. GST1_10 | reverse complement strand
CATGTTTTTGTTGCTCTTCGTTCAGTTACGTATTGCTAAGGAAGTGTGGCTGGAGTGTGAGATGGTGGAAGTGCTGGTGGTGCCATGGTCGGGGGGAGTGTGCATGGTGCTGGTGTTGGAGGAGGAAGGGCTGGCTTTTGTGTTGGGTACCCTTCCCCTGGGGGGCAGCGGTGGTGGTTGCTGCTCTGGAGTGGGGCATAGGTGGATTTCAGTTTGGACTTCCACCTCTTCAGCTGGTGGATTGCTTGAGATTGGCTTAATTCTGTGCAAGATGGATGCACTCACGCTTGTAGTGACGTTGGGTTTCATGTCCTGTGGGGTATTTTCTGGCCTTGGCCTTGGTTTGAGCCATGGAGTTGGCAAGGATTTTGATTTGGGCTTAGATGTTGTGGTGAGCATGGGAGAGGTGGTGATCCAGGAGAGCTGGTTGTTGGTGCTGTTACTGTGCTTGCTGGGGGCCGATGAGCAGGTAGAGAAGTTGATCTGCTGACGTGGTCTTGTCCACTATTCTCTGGGTTTGGTGTTGTTGTTGGGCTTGTCAGCTGGTGGGCGTGGTGGGTTGAACTTGGTGCAGAGTTCTTCCATCCCCTTGATGTTATTGAGCAGGGATTGGGGCAGGGCTTGGTGGGGCAGGCGGTCGTCATCAGGGATTTGGAGGGTGCGGAGGGCATCATTGTAGATGAGGTTGCATTGGGGGATGGGACGTCATCCTTCCTGCGGAGGCAGGATCTTCATGATGCCTTCGATGTTCTCAGGGTGGTAGACTCCCTGGAGAACAAGTTGGAGTGGGAGGCCTTGGTACATTGCCTGGTGGTTGGCAGTGCAAGTTCTGCACTTGTAGACGGTGTTGGAGACATCCAGGATTTGGAGAGCCATGCTGCTCCACCTGGTAGTTGGACATGAGACTGAGTTCCCAGCTGTCATTTGTACAGTAGCAGGTTTCGAGGTTGCGCAAGATTTGCAGCGAACTGGTGCAGTGGCATGGGTGGTCATCAAACCGCAACACTGTTTGCACTTGTTCACTGGGTGACACTGGGTGTAACACTGGGTTGGGTCTGGGGGTCATCATTGTAGGCCTATGACGCCGTCATTGAGAGCTTTGACACTTGTGCTCTTTGCACCTTACTTCCGGTCATGGGTAGGTGTGAAGAGAGACTTCCACTCATTTTGCGCCTAGGGCGTGAATTTGAAGTTTTCACATGTAGGTGTGAATTTTTGCATTGACACCAGAGGTGCAAAATCCTTTGGTGTCAGTTTGCCAAATAACAATGGGCTCGATTTGCACCATTAATTAATTTCATGATTTTATATTTTTGCAAATGGCAACAAATGCTATTTAGGCCAATAACAGTGCACTCAAATTTGTGTCATTGAAATCATAATTAGTTCCGCAATTTCAAGTTTTCACAAATGGCAACAAATGTTATTTATGCCAAAGAATGCACTCAGTTTCTGCATCAGGTCAAATTGTAATTGATAAACAATTTAATTTGATACAGTTGGCAACAATTCTTGCCTCAGAAACACATAAGCTTTTAGCATAGAAGAATGATTTCTGGATATAATTTCAACAGAATTCATTTTTCTATCAAGCAATGTATTTCTTGCCTTAGAATGGCATGATATCTTAGTTAAAAAAATAACTTCTGGAATTAATTTGACAGAAGTTATTTTGATTAAGAATGCATTCTTTTGCCTTCCGCACAATTCTAATCAGCTTCAGCAATATTTAGCTCATTCCATATATCGCTCGTCGCCATCCTTCAAAATTGTTTATTAAGCTACGCAAAGCAAGCTTGTCATTCCTGGTTATTTCTGGATGAAATCAACAGAATTCTTAATGAGGTTGTTGCGCTTTTGGGTGCTTGTTTGCCTGTACAGCGTTCTAACTTGCATGCAATATTTCTTTGCTTTGAGTTTCTTCTTTTGGTCCACTAGTCTGATTTATTCGAACTCAATGAGTCTCTCAGCACTGAGGTGGGAGAGAGGAGGAAAGGCTGAGGGGCAACAGGGGAGCCAAAGGATGGTTTCACTGGATGTCCTTATCCTTGTCTCCCTGGGACTTGTGCTTGCAGAGTTGCTTGTGCTGCAACTTGCTGAGCAAGTCCGGGGAGGGCTTCTGTCGGCCTTGATGATTGGAGCCACCAGGCTTGTCCCCTTCCTTGTGGCTCCATGACTGCAGGGTGAGGGCCAATTATTCCCAGTTCTCTAGCGGTGCTGAGGGGCACTACTGAGGGGAGGGAGCTAATCAATTCAGACATGCTGAACTCAGTCTGGCCTTTAAGTTGGGGGCTTCTGGAGGCAGTGGGTGGGAGAAGAGCTGGAGGGGGCAGGCATTACTCCTACACCTAGCAGAAATTTCTTACAGACAGATCTGACCCTGGAGGTGCAGTTTGGCACCTTGGGAAGGAGACAGGGTTGGGCGGTGGGGGGCCTGGAGATGGAGAGCAAGAAAAAGACCGTCAGCAGGAAGTGGAAGGCGCTGATCGGATCCCTCCTTGCTGATCCCCCCTCCTCCAGCAGGTGCTTCAGCGTCTCCTGGTGAGTCATGCACCTTGAAGGGGGAGGCGGATAGTCTAGGGGAGTAAAGCCAACCAGGCTGCGGGGTGGGTGGCACAGGCCATTTAGGCATTCCAGGATGAGACCCAGATGCTCTCCTGTGCCACAGGCCTTCTGAGTGACGGCAAAGGTGACAGCCTAGTCCATCTTCCCAATGTCTCTTTCTTTTGCTTCCTTGTTGTCCCTTGGGCGCTCTTCCCTCTCCCACCCACCTTCTCTGCTTTGACTCCGCTGGTGCCCTTTGCCTTCAGATGAAGAGGACAGGTTGCCTTTGTGAGGAGGCGGGTTGCTGGAGCGAGGCTCAGAGTCTGTGCATTCTCAAGGGGCAGGAGAGCAAGAGTAATGGCAGCTTCCATAGTGCCCGTGCTCACATCCCTTGTGATAAAGCACCTGCACTATCTGCTTGAGGGGACTTTTGCTTCTAAAATGGCCATAGATGCCAGCCCCTTAACAGAGACCACGGTTGGTGCTGGTGTCACCAGCAGAGTCATCAGAGGTTGGGAGGTGAAATGGGGCCAAGAGTAAATAGATGGGGGGTTACCAAGTAGACATTCTTTCAAGCAGCAAACAAACTGCAAACAAAGCTATTAAATGGGATGGGGTTACAGTAGATATTTTATCATGCAGCAGCAAACCAAACTGCAAACAAAGCTATTAAATAGATGGGGGTTACCATAGATGTTCTTTCAAGCATCAAACAAAGCCAGTAGTAGAGATTTAATTGCTTCTTCAGGAGTCGTGAGAACTGCAAGCAAGAGTCAACAAGAAGGGAAGCGCCAGCACTCTCAAGTTTCCCATGCTTAAACCTGCTATGGCAGCCTAACAGATAACATGGTATATTTAAACACCTTCTCTCTACAACTAGCCACAGGATCTCCCTAAGTGAGCGTTTTTCAATGCTGGGGAGGAAGAAGGTGTGGGCGGCGGCCAGCATGTTAGGGCCAAGGAGGGAGCAGGACCTCCGTGACATGGAAGTGGAAAGAATGCTGGTTAGATTCTCTATTTCTTGCTAGGACACAGAGTCACCTTATTGGAGCTATTGGTAGTCTGGATTCTATCCAAACTTCTGCTGCCTGATAGAGGAGGAGCCGAGGAGGTTCATGGAGTCAGGGATGTAGCTGGGGATGTCCCCTGCTATGGCCACAAGGCCCTCAGAGATCCTGAGGGCGGCGGAGGCCCACGCAGATCGACATTGCCCACACTGTATCTCATTTTCAGCTCCTTTCATTCAGTTGCTCATCTATGGCCAGATCAAGATAGGATTGAGTGAGAAATGAGGATGTTGCAGCTCGTCCAAAGGAGACAGTTGGAAGGAGGTCCTCGGCTCCAGCTGGTGGACTTCAAACACATCATCAGAAAACCATGCGGAATAACACCAACCATGAGTCTCCCCCTCCTCTGCCTCCCTCTTCCCAGCCTGACTCCTCTTCCTCCTCAGACCAATTTGCTTCATCCAACTAAGCTCATCTCCTAAGTCTCTCTTCCTGGGTCTAAGTGGAGGTGCGGTGGTTGAATTGGCGCTGCTTTTCTGTCCTATCTCAATCAGAGGATTCACCACCACCACCTTCCTATTCACTCTCATCGGCAGCCCTTCCTTGGAAAGTAGAATGTCTGATGGAAGACATTTCAAAGTGGGCTGATTCCAGGTGTAGTCGGGAGTTGGGAAGGTAGGTGGAGAAGGCTGATTGCAGGGATGGAATGCAGACGCAATTGTCTCCGATGACCTTGGCATCATAGGTGCCCTTGAGCTCGTAAGGGCATAATGAGAGCAGGGGGGACTGGTCCCAGACGATGGTGTACATGATCTTCTTGCAGAACTCCCGCTCTGCATGGCACCTGGACATGGAGCCCAGGCTGGACACCACCGACTCATGTTGGACCACCACTTCTCCTACCGTGAGGATGAAGTTCAAGTAGAAGAGGGTCTTGTAGCCCCACCAATCATAGAACTGGGGAAAGTGGAGACATTGGTGGCAGAGTACTTGTAGGGGCCAATCTGGACCAAGGGGACCTCCCAGAAGGTCCAGGTCTGCCAAGCCGCAATGCACTTATGTGGCGCCACTGCCCTCAAGTCCTTCCAAGCCACCTTTGACCACTGGTTGAAGAAAGAGGTGTAGGTGCAGTAGTTCTGGAACTCAATCCTGCACCTAGCTGCGGGGACAGTGGGAAGGTGGTAGTGATTGATGTAGAGATCGACTGGATGATAGACGTCATCCTCCTTCACATGGTCTATGGAGCAGTTGCGGTGGAAGTCTGGGTAGACGAATGGTCTGCCCCCTGTCAGCACCTTAGGACAGATGTAGAAGTCCACTCCAGGTGGAGGGAGTGCTGCGGAGAATGCAGGGGGCTGAGGATGTTTGTGAGGGTCTCAGAGTGGAGGAGTGGGTGGCAGTACTTGGGCATTGGCTAGTAGCCATCCGCGAGAAGGAATTGGAGCGGCGTTTGCCCCGCCTCCAAGACTCACTAGGCTGAGCAGCCCTAGCAACATCCAGGGAAAGGTTCCCTGTTTGCCCACCCTCTCTCTTTCAATCCACTGAGGTGGCAGATCCAGCGGAACTGACTCTGCTTTGTCGGATGACTGTCGCTGAGTAACGGAGCTGGGCAGAGATGCATCTTGGGAGACCCAGTTGTGGAACTGCTCATTCTGCTGGGCCTCTGCTGGATCTTCACCTCTCAGCTGCGCCTCTGAGTGATGCTGGAAACGGAGTTTCAGCAGCTCTTCATCCCGGTAGCATCCTCTGACTAGGCTGAGGAACTCCTTGTGCAGACCTCTCGGCTCCTGCTCTAGACGCTCCTCCTGGAGTGAAAGCAGAGCCTGAGTGTCTCTGGGTGTCCTGGGCAGGCGGATGTTGTAGAAGTCCTGCGTGGGCTGGCTTCCTAGGGCGGCCTTGTCCAGAGAGTCATACATCAAATGGCGCCTTCTCTCTGACTGACACTTCAGAATGCCTTTCATAGATTCCTTTGCAGGAAGGGTCCTGGGAGTGGAAGGAAGGGGGGCTTCTGCTGGTCCTTGGAGAGCGGGCTGTCCATCATCTGCAACCTTGTCACCGACCTCTGGTTCCAGGTCCACTCCTCCCTCCTCTTCCCTTCCTACTCCTACTCCCCATGGTCTGGGCAGAACCTCTGGGGTGTTGATGGCGGCGGTGGCTGCAGGGGGCTCATAAAGGATGGGGATGAGGTTGGAGATGTGGCAGCGCATCAACTCGTTGTGTTTGCCACCTCCCTTCACCTTCCGCCTCACCAACACCATAGCCTCCTGTGGCTCCGAGCAGCGAGAAGGCAGTAGCTCCACCAGATGGCCTAGCTTGAAGGAGTGTTGGGGGGCATCGTCCTTGCTCAGCCACACCAGCTCTCCCTCCATGGGCTCTCTGTGTGCCTCGCCCTTCTTGGGCTTGTAGTGGTTCTTGCGCTCCTCAATCAGGACTTGCAGCAGGTGCTCCTTGAACGCCTGCCAAAGCTTGGCCAGCTGGTGCTCATACACCTTCAGGAGCTTTCCCCTTGCTCCGTACAGCTCCTCTGGGTCCTTTGGCTCCCAGTCGGGCAGGAGGACCAGGTTGCGTTGAGGATGGAGGAAGTGTACAGGTGTTATGACAGAGCTAGACTCGCCATACCGGGTGCGTCTTCCAAAAGTTGACAAAATTTGATTCACAATATCTCAAGCCCATTAAAAGCTAAAGAGTTGAAATTTTTACTGAAAGTAGGCCCAGTCGTAGTTAGTTTGTGTATAAATTTGCAGATTATTTCAATCAGCCAAACTGGAGAAATGATCATTTTTGTAAAATCACTCAAAAAATAAAAAGTTCAACATTTCAGCATTTTTTTATACACATTTGAAACGTGATTTTTCTCTCCCAATAAAAGCTTTTGGGCTCAAAATTTCACTCAAGCTGGCTCTATGGGTGGTTTACCTACATATCAATTTTTAGCTCTCTACGTGCTTCCTATGTTGAGAAAGAGCCTCCAAAGTACATCCACCTTTTAGCCATTCCTATGGTTCTGCAGCACTGTCTGGCTGGCATGGCCATAAAGCACAGACATGGCTAAAAGGTGGATGTATTTTGGAGGCTCTTTCTCAATATAGGAAGCACGTAGAGAGCTAAAAATTGGTATGTAAGTAAACCACCCTTAAAGCCAACTTGTGTAAAATTTTGAGCCCAAAAGCTTTTATTAGAAGAGAGAAATCACGTTTCAAATGTGTATGAAAAAATGCTGAAATGTTGGACTTTTGATTTTTTGAGTGATTTTACAAAAATGATCATTTCTCCAATTTGGCTGATGGAAATAATCTGCAAATTTATACACAAACTAACTACGAGTGGGCCTACTTTCAGTAAAAATTTCAACTCTTCGGCTTTTAATGGGCTTGAGATAAGGTGAATCAAATTTTGTCAACTTTTGGAAGACGCACCCGGTATGCAAAGAGGGGCCTGCAGTTGATGATGGCCTCCGTCTGGGCCAGCAGGAGCATCAGCTCATACTCCTTCAGCTTGTGGCCGATGGCCAGCTTCTTCAACACCTTAGCCATCAACCCCACCATGTTCTCCACCGATCCTGCTGAGGCTGGATGTGTAGGTTGGATGGTGCAGATGCAGATGTGGTGCTTGGTGAAGAAGGCGGTGATGGCCGGATCGTTGGCCAGCAACTCGCCGGCACTCGCCTTGCTGAAGAGGGACAGGGCAGCCCAGAGGAGCGGCTTCACATTGTTGCAGTAGACTTGTCTGGGGAAGCCAACCCTGGCCATGATGATGCCCAGGCCTTTGGCGATGGATTGCCCTTCCAGGTCCAGGATGAGCATCAGCGCCACCACTCACACCACCTCGCAGAGATAGACCAGAACGTATCCTGTCCTCTCTGCCATCAACTCCTTGGCCTTCTCGTACTTCCTATAGGGCTCTAGCTTCTGCTCAGGATTGCGGTAGACCTGAATGTAGCAGATAGGTCCTTTTAGGTCAATTGACACGTGCTGCATGGTGCAAGCACTGTCAAAACGTAGGGCAGGGTAAGGGCGGAAGTGAGGTGAGGCAAACGGCATCACCTTGAACCTTCTACAAACGCTGCAGAGCCTGATGAAGGCCTGCATCTTCGGGATGGCGCTGGTTATTTAGTAGCGCTTCTGAAAGAGCCCTGCTATCACCCTTACCTTCAGATGTTCTGCCAGTTTGTGGAAATGGAGGACGAGAAGTACCATAAATGGGTGGTCATTCGGTAGAAGCAATGGATGCTTCACATTGACGGGGACGTTGGCCATGGCCAACCTGCTGCCACAATGCAGCAGCCCTGACTCACTGAGGAAAAGGTCCAGGACTCGGACCATGTTGGCCTCCGCCGATGGCAGCCGTCCTTTCTTCTTCTCGAGGATGGAGATGATGGATCCGTAGGCCTTCAGCTGGAGGTGGCGGACCCAGAGCTCTTCTGCCGCCTCCTTCTCATCGATCGACACTGCAGTTGTTCCTGGATTGGGCAGTCCTTTAGCCTTTCTCCAGGCTCTGTGGATGTAGGTGGTGACGTGGAGGAGGGTAGGGAGACCTTCCTTCTGGAGGTATTCCTTGGCCGCTGCAGATGGAGGGGGCGGCAGGGAAGAGGGGAGGGGAGAGGGATTTTGGGGGAGGGGGTGGGGGAAAGGACGGGGGGAGGAGGGGCACGGCGTTCCAGCTGCATCTTCCGCCATTCCCCTCCATTGGGCACTGTCAGCGTGGTCACCTGCTTCAGAGTGCCTTTGGACAGGGGCAGGGAAGCAGGACTGGCGGGAGGGGGAGGGGACGCTTCCGGGGTATTGGGGGTCAGAGAGGGGGGGGGGGAAGGGCCTTTGCTGGGAAGATGAGAGAGAGGGGAAGGGCGGGGTCATAGGCCTCGGAGTTGGGGTTGGTGTGGATGACGACCTTGATGCCCTGAAGGGGATGGCTGGCCTCCTCCTCCTCTTCCAGCTCCTTGGGCTCCTCCGCCTCTTCCGACACCTCATCCATGATGATGAGCGCTGCCTCCTCCGTTGATGTGTCCAGCGAGGCCTCTCCGCCCGACTCCTCCTCTCCTCCAGTCTCCAGGATGGCCTCACCTTTGGTCTCCTTCAAGGCCGCCTCTACTACATCCTGGGCCTTCACTGCCTCTTCCAACTTCTCCTCCCCCTCTACTTGCTGCCCATACAGCCAAGTATGGAGGTCACAGAGATTGGGGGTGATAGGATGAGGAGAGAGAGGGGTGCGGACTTCGCCAGAGGAAGCGGAGCTGAGGGAGGACTCTGTCTTGGAGCCGGGGTTGGGGGCCGGCTTCACCAGCTTCTCCACATCCTCCACCATGGAGTCCGGCAGCAGCGTCTTCTTCACCACCTTCTTCTTTGACTTGGTGGCCTTCACCATGATGGAGGGTGACCAGGGAACCTTGGAGGCCTTGGAGGTTGCTTTCGAGGGACACATGGCGTGGGGCATGATGGACGAAGCGCTGGCAAAGCTGAGAAGAGTGTGTGTGTGTGTGTGTGTGTGTGTGTGTGTGTGTGAGAGAGAGAGAGAGAGAGAGAGAGCAAGTGAGAGACTGACCACCACAGGCCCCTTTTATGGAAGCATGCGGGAGCTGATTAAGGGCCCTCAAGCAGGGCCCACCCTGGGTCGGGTTTGTTTGCACTGCAAGATAAGCTCTTGCAACTGTTGAGTTGTGGGGGCCTCTTTGAGGAATGGTTGTCCATGGGTCTGTTATCAAGTCCATGTACCCACAGAGTAGCAGTAGCTCAAGCACACAGGCGCTGCTTTCACTCTTCTCCTGCTATGCTATGTAGGCAAGGGGCAGGTCTGTCAACCTGTTTACCTTGCAACCCCTGGACTCAGCGCAGCCGTCGCTGTATACTGGGATGAGGACTGTTGCAATCAGTGCCTCCTGCAGGGGGCGGGGGACAAGAGAGCAGAGGGAAGCGGCCCTAGGCTCACTGCAGCCTAGGCCTGATCGCCTGCCTTCACTGCAGGCTGTTGATAGACGCTGACAGCATCAATGCCTGCTCTTGCAGGAAACAAGCTAGAGTGGCAGTCCAAATGCCTCCAAAAGCAAAAGGACACCAAAAGATTTTTGCATGCTGATTGCTGCTCAAATTTCTCCGATGAGAACGAGCTGAGGCAAATTGGCAGCAATGCCAATTTGCTTGTGCAGGGAAAGTCAATCTTGAGCGCCCAGGCCTGTCATCTCCCATTGCATTTCGGTAGCCGAAAACAAGAAGAAAGGGTGCACTCCTTTTGTCCTGGCTGGAGAGCAGGCTGTTGTTGACTTTGGCGCGGAAGCTGCAGCCAATGCTGCTGTCGGTGAGGTCGATTGAAGGGGAACTAGCTGCTAAGCCAGAACCCAATGAACTGCTACCAAGCGCTGCGCTTTCCCACTCCAGATCGAGGATGAAGGGTGATAAAGGGCAGTCTGTAACATAGCCACTGGAAGGGTCAGTGGGCTGTTTGACGTTGCCAAAGCGATAGCTGCAGGCCTAGTGCGTGAAGCTGATGGTGTGGTAGAGCTCAAGCATCGTGTCCGCCATCGAGACCACCAAACCTTCCATTTCTTTTCTACATCTAACAATTGCATAGACTGGCTGGTCGAGGTGGGAAAGGTCCAGCTAAATAGTAGGAGATAAGAGACAGTCGTCCAAAGTTCATAATGATGCTGAAGCAGCACACCAGCCCCAGAAATTGTGCCACAAGCCACTTCAATCACCGCCAATGGTCGTTGCAACTGCACCACTCCCATGCCCCTCGCCCACCCCCAACATAACCTTGCCAGATTTGCCCCTGATGTTCTGCCTCGCCCAGCAACAGCAGGACCAATTTTGGGGCCTCTGCCAGTAGCTGAGCCTCTCCCAGAGCCTTGCCCATCACCCATCGCAAGGCCCAACTGACTCTTTGGGCTCCGCCCTCTCCACAATCAACCCTCACCTCAACGCAATGTCCTCATCAGCTTCCAAGGCCACCAGGACCCTCCACTTGCCACCAGGAATGGCTACATGCAGCAACCTGCAGCCCTGCCTGACCAGAACCCCTTCCGACAACACCACCTGCCGCCCCTTTGTGCTCAAGGCACAGACACCATCTACACCAACTATGCGAGAGGGACAACATCCAACAATCGATATCCCAGCAACACCCGACCATCGACAGGCAATGCTAACCGTCACTCCCATTGCACCTGCCCAGGCCTACATGCCTCAAGCAGACCCAAGAGCTGGAGCGCAACCCCAGTTTGCACCTCCTCTGCCACCGGCTGCCAATCCAGGACCCCAAGGGCCACCTCCACCACCAGTGGCAGACAACAACCCTTTCCACCAACTGGTAGTCGCAGGAGGAGGAGCAATGGACCCCACACAGATGCTCCTGCTCCAGTATGGCAAGTACTGGAGACATTGGCCAGCAACTTGGTGCAGCAACAAGCCCAGCAGACTCTCCCCTCAGTGGACTTGCCCACCTTTGATGGCAACCCCCTTGAGAATCTCCCAGTGCAACCTCCCAGATGCATTGCTACAGCACTTCACCAAGGACATCCTTGGGAAGCTGCCCTCCCACCTCGCCAACCACATCATCAACAAGCACTCTAACATGGAGACCTACACCATCACCCTGGGACACCTGCTCCCACCTATTTGACAACGAAGTCCTCCAACTGAAGCGATGAGCAACCCTGCGACCAGATCAACACCAGTCAAAGACCCAATCTCCCTCCAGGGATTGGGGTTGCTCCCACAGCAAGAATGGTCCCTCTGTCCTCAGCTACATATCCAAGCCTACTGCGGAGGTCATGTCAATGATGGACAAGAACAAGCAGTACTGACCCTTATGCCTAGGTGATTACAAGGCCATTGACTGCAAGGCCTACAAGACTGCCAAGGATTGGAAGGCGCAGGTGAGCAAGTATTCATGCTGCTTCAAGTGTCTGCAGAAAGGACACTCAGCGAACAGCTGTCAGTTGCTGTACATCTGCAAACACTGCAATCAACAACACCACCACTCTACCCTCTGCTACAAGCAGTTCCTGGACACTGGATTGCAATCAAACTCTTGGCATTGCTCTTCATCACCGTGCCCTCGGAAGTGGGGTACCCAAACCAAAACAGTTCCCACAGCCCATCCACAAGCTGCAAGCCTCAGCAACCCACAAGCCGATTGCCGACCAGAAAGAGCCAGTCACCCAGCCAAAGCCAAGTTACACACTCTAAGGGCAGCCACACCTCCCCTCAGAGGAAACGCTCAGCTTCATGTGACCAGAAGACTTGTGGTCGCAGTGGTTCTTGCAAACGGAACTGCAACACCAAGCCATCCAGCTGCCCACAGAGCCAAGAGTACAACAGACCATGGACGCCCTCCCACTCACCACAGAGGAAGAGGAGGGTCACCCCACAAACCTCAACTCCATGACTGCTACGGCCGACAAAGGAAGTGAGCTACAACCCATCATGATCACCTTCCCCGCCTGTCTAGAGCAGTACCCGGGATTGGAGATTGGCATCCCCACCACCTGCCTACTGGACACCAGTTCACAGATGACTGCAATCAGGTTGGTTGCTGACTATCTGGGCCTCCCTTGCCTAGGTTCTTGAGTCATCTCCACTGGCTCTTTTGGGCAGAAAACCAGACAGCACATCACCATGGATTGCATCCTCACCCACCTCACCACAGCCAATGGCTACAGCTTTGAGGCCAAAGCCTGGGTGATGGATGAGATATGCACCCCACTCTGCACAAAAGCCACCTTCAGCAAGGACAAGTGTGACAACCTCCAGGAGCAACACCCCTTCATTGAGAACATGCCACCTTGCGAAAGCACTGGCTCCACAGACATCGATGTCATCTTTGGACACAACATCACTGGGCTCATGCTAGCCAAGGCCTGCTGGCAGATCATCCTGATCAGCCACTCCCTCACGGTGATCAGAGCCCCAATTGGAGACCTCCTCCTTGGCATTGACAACACAGCCCATCATCCCTGACATCAGTAGAGTCCGGAAGAGGAAGGC
>JASANA010009272.1:0-27870 GCA_030248095.1 Ptycholaimellus sp. GST1_10 | reverse complement strand
AGGTACTTCGTTCAGTTACGTATTGCTGCTGTGGGGCCATCGGCGCCGGCCGCTGGGGCCACAGGATCCTCCTCTGGGTCTGCTGCGCCTTCTCCCTCTCCTTCAGTGGCGACGGGAGTGGTGGAGGTTCCACGCAGCTCTCTGGTGGACTACAACGAGACGCGCGGCTCCCTGGACTCCATCCTCAACCAGACCGCCACTGGTTCTCTGCTGGTCAGTGGAGTCTTCATAGTTACAGTGCCTGTGGACGCGGAGGTGGTGCAGCGGTGGATGTTTGAACAGGCAGCTCTGGGGGACATGCCGGGGCTGGTGCTTCCCTCTGGCGATGAGAGCGTCCTGGTGGGCAGTCCGGACGTGCGGCTGGGACGAGCGGCTTTGGGGCAACTGGGGCTGTCTCTCTGCCCGAGATTGGGCCTATGGAGTCGACGGCGCTGGGAGCCTTGCTGGAGGGTGCTGCTTCCGGGGCCTCTTCTCCTCCTGGCCTTCAGCCTGCCCCCTACCGACCTCTGCATCAGTCTGGTGGGTGGCAGACTTCGCGGCAGTCTGGTGGGCAGCGGGTCCCCTCTGTGGCCTCTGCTTCCACCTCATCTTCATCCTCCGCTGGTGTGCCATCAAGTTCCGCGTGAGCTGGTGATCGTCACTCCACGGCAGCCTCTCCTGCTTCTACTCCGCCTTCAGCCATGGCTGCTGGGGATTCTAGCTCAGGGCGGGTTGGCGGACGGCGCTCTGCCGGCGCGGCTTCCTCATCTGCCTCCTCTTTGGGCCTCTCAAGTCCTTTGCGATCTGGTGGGCAGCCTCTCGGTGTCATCTCACGTCCTCCTACCCCAGCTCTGACCTCCTCTGCTGGGCTTCCCGTTGTCAAGCAGATGGTAAAGCATCGTTCGGCAGCTGCCAACTCCCTGCCTGCCCCAACTCCGGCCTCTCCTCCGGATTCTTCTGCAGCGGCAGGCTCTGGGTTCTCGTTGAACGAGTCTGTGGTGGTGCTGGGTGAGCGGAAGCGCCATCGTTCCCCGTTGCCCTTCCATCTGGATGATGAAGTCCTATGCGTCCACGATTCTCACCATGATACACAGCTCCTTGAATGATCCTATTTTTTGGGATGTTATGTGGCTCCCTTTTAGATGGCTTGTTTTATGGCGTTGACCCAAACTGGTCTTTGCACTCGAATTCCTTTCCCTACCAACACACCTGATGTTTGTCCAACTCTAGATGCTGTAGGGCTGAGTCCAGGCTGCAATTAGCTTCAGTAAGTCGTTGTCAAAAATAAACTCCTGGGCAGGGCTTGGTCCAACAGTGCTGCTGTTGTCCTGTGGTAATAATTACAAGTATCCCGAGTTTCATATCCTGGGGAGTTTTTTATTGATGGAGCCTACTGAACTTCTTCGTCCTGGTGCTGGTCTTCCTGTTCCAGGAATATCGCCAGGGGGTCAGGTACATGTGGGGTGTAGCAGGTCCTTCTCATGTAGGTGACTGGTCATTCGCTGTCTGGGTGTTTTTGGCTGAGGACTCCTCCTATGGCGTAGCTGCTGGCGAGACATCAGGGCTTTCTTGTCATGGGGTGATGGTAATTCCTCGATCGCCTGGACCTTTTCCGCATTTGGCGCGATGCTCTCTGCACTCAGAGTGTGGCCTAGGAAGGTGACATGTTTCTTGCAGAACTGCACCTTGGTGGGCTTGGCTTTCAGGTTGAACTGACGCAGCCGATTGAGGACTTTGGCAATGTCCTGTAGGTGTGTGTCAAAATCCTGAGAAGACGAGGAGGTCATCAATGTAGCAGAGGCAGAAGTCATACTGCAGTTGGCCCAACACATGCTCCATAGTCCTGGCATAGCATGCTGGTGCATTCTTGAGGCTGAATGGGATCACTGTCCAATTGTACTGGCCCCACATTGTCAAGAAGGCTGTCTTGGGTATTGCTGAGTCAGCAAGTCACAGTTGCCAGAACCTGGATGCCATGTACAGAGACATCCAGTACTTGGCCTTCCCTACTGAGTCTAACATCTGAGTGATCAGGGGTTGTGGGTACTGTTGTTTCCTGGTGGCCAAATTCAAGGCCCTGTAGTCGATGCATATCCTGAATGAGCCATTTGGCTTCTTGAAGAGGACCATTGGGCTGGACCTGGGTGAGCAGGAGTGGTGGATGATGCCCTTCTGTTCCATTTCCATCAATTGTTTCTTGACCTCTTCTTGGGCTGTTTCTGGTATCCGGCTGAGGCGGGATACTATGGGTGGAGTTTCCCCTGTGTCTATCTCAATTTCCCCCACTGTGCACAGCCCTAGGTCCATACTGCTTTTGGCAAAGCAGTCCCGGTATTCCCAGATCATGTCGTCCAGCCTTCTCTTCTGGTTCGGCGTCAACTGTGTCTGCTGGAGAGGCTTTCCCCCTCTTCTTCCGGAGAGCCTTGCACAGTGCCCTTGCAGCCCACCTGGCTCCCCCGCATTGGCAGCAGAGGCCAATGAGTGCTAGTACTACGAGGAGGCTTATTATTCCTTGTAGCCAGGTGAGGGCCCCTCCCCACAGGAATGAGAATATGCCCCAACTCACTATCTCACCTGCCTGGCCTATCTGGTGGATGCTGATTTCCCCCTTCTCATTGGGGTCTAGGAGGTGGAGGCTAGCCACATGATGCAACACTGCTGCGTGTCTTAGGGTGCCTTCAGTGAGCATTTGTCTCAGACTGTCTAGTCCATATGTGAAGTAAGCATGAAAGATGGGGGTATCCTGGTGCAGCTCCAGGGTCTCTGGTTGCATAGGCCCTGGCAGGCGGGGGGTGTCCTCTACTGAGGCTTCTTCTTCCTCTCCTGTGGGCTTTACCCAAATTGTTCTATTCCTAAGCTGCACCAGCTGGCTTCTGCCCTGGTTTCAGAGTTCTCGGTGAAGTAGAGTCACTACTTTGTTATTGGCTAAGGTAAGGTACGCCGACCTCTCCTCCCTTTCAACTTGGTAGTGGATGGGCACCGACCCCTTCCAGCAGTGGCAGGTCTTCTCAAAATGATACTGGTCATCGGTCAGCTCATGGCAACTGCGTATCTTGATGTAAGCCCATGTTACCTTTGCCTGGATAGGTCGCCTCAGCACCTGCCTCCGCAACCATGTTGGCTGAGCAAGTAGCAGGGTTTTGTAGTTGAGGGCACTGAGTTGGGCCGTTTGGCCGGCAGCTCTAGCATTCACCAAAAACACTTTCCTAGTCATGTGTTGCATGTCTGTCCAAATGCCCTGCAGGCGGGCAGCTAAGTACTGTTCGGATACTAGGCTGACTAGGGACTGCCCCAAGCGCATCCGTTGCCCTGCATCCCTCTTAGGCCTCTTCTTGGGGAGCTCCTGATAGGTCCAATTATGGACCTGGCTTGTCAATGGCATCACCCAGAATCTTTGATCGCTCAGCTGTACCTTGAGGCTGCATGGTGGCCTCCTGGGTTGTGACTGGTGGAACATTAGGGCTAGGTTCTCATCCCTGCTCAGGAAGGTCTGTCCTACCCTGGTCCCCTTTATGTCCTTGTAGGGCAGAATGGGGCAGACCACGGACTGATCCACCTCCCACAATGCCCTAGCCTTCATTGCATGCACCTGACAGTGTCCCTGGGTGTAGTTGCACCCCATTAGATCAGCGGATAGGGAGGATGGGGCAGGGTCCCCGTGGCACGTGTGGACTGTTGTGTACTCTAATGAACAACCCCCCACTGTTTGCTGTACCCAGTGGCAACAATCAACAACTGGGGTGGCCCATGGCCTTGAAAGGGGCTGGGCTACTTTCCATATTGAAGGCATGCCAGCTACTTGCGTGAGATTGCCGAATTCGCATACCTTCTTTTCCTTCATGTTGTGGCACTCCTCCTCGGTGATGGGGAGGTCTTCCATTACCTCTTTCATTGCGGCATGGGTGTAGAAAAGGAAGACCTTCATCCGTAACGTTGTACGTTTCTTCCTGCAGATCTGGGCCTTAGTTGTATGTTCCCATATGTTGTTCTTATAAAGTCGGAGGGTTTGGTTCAACGGTTGGCCAATCACATCTCGCTCTTGGATGGTGCATGGCACCTCCTGGGGTAGCTTCCACAGGTGGCCCCTCGTCACTTCCTTGCACAGCAGGGGGTTTGTGGCCAGGCCCTGCCCATACACACCTCCAATCATGGTGAGTATCATGGCCAGGGCCAGCGTCAGCATTGTCAACCCCCACTGGGGTTTGGCCAGTCTTAATTGTCCCGTTGGCCTGTAAGTGGCCGCCTTCTGGCATTGACCACTGGTCCAGGCCTACTGGCTCTGGCACCTCCTCTGGCCGCGGTGGGCATGAGGTGAGTGTATGTGCCTGCTGCTGCAGACCTGGGGCGCCCGGTGTGGGTGGTCTTCCCTGACCTCCGTCAAAGCTCCGTTGTCCCATTGGTAGCTGTAGCAGGGTGGTGGGCCCCATTGGGGTTGGTATCCCCCTCCTTCGTATCTCGGCTGGGTGTAGGTCTCCCGGCTGTCCCTATCGGGGCCTCCATCGTAGTGATCACCCCTTCTCTCATAGTTGGCGTTGTCGCGATCCTGGTACCAACGATCCTGGTACCAACAGCGATCCTGGTACCATTCTCGGTCCTCCACCTCTTGGCGGTACTCGGCGTAGCACCCTCGCAGCCTCTGTACCCCTGGTTCCTCCGGGAGTTCTGCCCTGCCGTGTCTCTTAGGTACGGCTGTACCATTACCAGTCGGTGGTCATTTGGTAGGTTGGATGCGGCACATATCTTCTCAAATCTTTCAAACCAGTCCATCATGGAGAGATCCTTGTTGGCGAAGGCAAAAGGGTTTAATGGTGAGGTGTGCTAGTTGCATTCCTTGAACTGCCATCTGTAGTATGAGCTCGTGTACTTGTGCTTGCCTCTCTGGGTCTGGCTGTTCCGGGAGGTCCTGTAACCGCTCCTGTAGGGCGGCTAGCTGCTCTAAGACTGCCTGGGCTCAGGGCCCCTGGTCTCCTCGAGGTTTTAGCTGTTGGAGCTGGTCTTGAAACTGAGTCAGACGCTCAAGGACCTCCTGCACTTGAGGTCCTGCTCCCGCCTGCCCTGGTGCATGCTGGAGTTGTTCGAGGGTTTCTTCTAGCCGCCTCAGCTGCTCTTCTATTTCTCTCAAGAGTTTGGTCTGGAAGTTGATGAGATGCTCTTGCTGGTGCTCTATCAGCCTCTGCTCTACATTCCAGAGCTGGATGTCGTTGAGCACTTGGAAGGGCTCCAGCAGGGGGTCTTCCTGTACTGGTGGGCGTAGCGCCAGGTTGGGACTGCCGTCTGCTCCCTCTCATGGCCCGGGGCCTGTTACTGGTTCTACAGCATGTTCCTGTACAAAATCTTGAAAGTTCTGGGGCTGGTGGAGATTATCCTTGTTGTCCGAGACTACTTCTCGCGACACTCTTGTAACCTGGGTCAAGTATGGGTTCTGATGCTGCCGAACGGAATTGTGTCTCCTTGGGGCAGGTCCTCAGACTTCGTTTCGAGGAGCTTGAGCTGCCTGTGGCTCCTGTGGCTCCACCGTCCAAGAGGTCACGGCTGGGCGAGTCTTGGCTACTTGGTTCCGGGTCTACCTCCCAGTCTCTGTCGGATATAGAGTGGCAGCAGAAGTGGCGGGTCCTGGTCAAGCTTAGAGCAACCACTCTCTGCTACCATGTACAGACTGGATGCCTCTGTCGGAAGGATGACAGCTTCCGTGCCTCTGTTCCAGCTACACCCAGAGCAGTAGCACAGATGACGGCTGATGGGTAGAACTTACACCCCATGAATATTGCCCCCCCCCATAATATTGCCCCCCATGAATATTTCCCCCCATGAATATACCCGCCCCCCATGAGTTTTGAAGGGAAATTTTGCTCTCATGTTGCTCAGCAAATATTGTCCCCCCATGATTACCTACTAGTTAGTCTATACCATGTTCGTCATGCTACTAGTTAGTCTATACCGCAATATAGGGCGTAGCCAACACAAAAACTAAAAGGCTCTTCCTTTCACTGTGGCAGTACCTACTAGTTAGTCTATACCTAGTTCATTGATGTTTTAAAGTGCTCATCTCGGTAAGGACTAACTAGTAGGTACTGCCACAGTGAAAGGACAAGCCTTTTAGTTTTTGTGTTGGCTACACCCTATATAGCGGTATAGACTAACTAGTAGCATGACGAACATGGTATAGACTAACTATGTCCCTCGCGAGCCTTTAAAAATGTCAGGTGGCTACGCCCTATATTGCGGTATAGACTAACTAGTAGCATGACGAACTCGGTATATACTAACTAGTAGGCAATCATGGGGGGGGCAATATTTGCTGAGTACAGTTTGACCTAAAATTTGCAAAAAATATTCATGGGGGGCAATATTCATGGGGGGGCGGGTATATTCATCGGGGGGGGGATAATTCATGGGGGGGGATAAATCCAGGGGGGGGGAACATTCATGGGGTGTAAGTTCTACCCATCAGCCCAGATGAAACCTGTCTCAGCCAACTGTAAACCCTTGATTACACCTTGACAATCTTTCCACTTCCAGTTGCACTTGCTGTGCCCAGTTTCCTGCAGATCTCAACTTCCGGGTGAGCTTCTGTCCCCAGAAGTCTGGGTTCTTACCACTTCTGGCAGCCTAGGCTTATCTCACTAGATCTCTGCCGGATGTCTATCTGCCTATAAGTTCCGCTGTTCAGTTCCCTAACCAGGCCCTCACTGGCCTTGATGATGTAGTGGATATGGTTGCTCAAGAGGCTGATGAAGGTCCCAACTTTATCACATACTTCCAGCACTCCAAATAGCAGCAGTAGTTCACAGCGTGTGCTCTTGTATTCCGAACCAGGGCTAACTATCCTGCCGACTTACTGACTAAGAGACAAATGACCTGCTCATATACTCACAAGGCAGGGGAAAAACACAGTAGCGCAGGCATCCAAGGACATTGTTACTTCAGATATGCTTGTGTAATGGCTGCGTGTCCCCAGCCCAGGATCACACCGTATTCCTAAGATGCTCACGACAGATTCCCCAGGAGGAAGAACCGTCAACAGTGGCAAAAGTCTCAGCTGTTTCTGCAGCTACGGAAGTTTCTCACCTACTCCACAACCGAAGGCACCATCTCTACATCCTCAGTCGCCATCTCCTAGACCAACCCTACCATGCTGCATCTCCAGAGTATATGACTCGCTCGCTTAACTTGCTATCTCATCCACATCTCTCATCTAAAATGAACAGCAACAATCATCCTATAAAAATCTCACTCAGTCTACAAGTTCTACAACAAATGCGCCATCAGCGCCAATCAACACAACAACTTCAGTCACTTCCATCACTGCCATCTCCCGGCCAGCATGAAAACCAAAGAAAAAACCGTCTCAATCATCAGAACAGAATTTGCGTCCGTTGTCGCAGAAAGAATCGCAGCATCCGTCTCTGTCTCAGTGCTGCCCGGGTGATGGTTTCACCTCCACCGTCGCCATCACCGCGATGGTTCCTCCTCGATGGGCGCCATCTCCCGGCTGCCGTAGTTGATTCCGCCGTCTCCATCATCGCCGTCCTGCGTTACACAAACGCCGCAGAGCGCCAGAAAAAGAAAGAAAAGAACTGCCAAAAGTGGGTGGGTGAGGAGACCTCATCCCACCTCTGACGCTTGCGTCGATCTAGGCGGCGTCGACGGTCTCGTCGTCCGCCTCCTCGTCGAAGTCGTCGGGGCACTCGGTGGGCAGGAGGTGGGCGATGGAGCGCTTGGCGACGTAGCCGTCGGCGTCGACGACCTTGGCGTAGCGCGTGATGCCCCGCTGGTCCATCAGCAGCTCCTGGATGCGCACCAGCTTCCAGCTCGCCCGCGGCGCTGGCTCCGGCTCCTTCTGCAGGCAGGCCATGCCCACTTTGAAGTGCTGGGCCGGCAGGATCTTCCGTTGCGCCGCCTCCCACAGATGGCACTCCCGCAGGAAGCCCATGTACTCCGTGGCGAACCGCCGCTTGAACTCCGCGATGCCCGCCTGTTGCCGCTTGTAGGTATCCTGCAGGCTCGCCGGCACCTGGGAGGCCGGGAGGCATGGCTCCATGGCTGCCCCTGGCATCAGGGTGTCTGCCGGGCGCAGGGGTCGCAGCTCCTCAGGATCTGCCGTCAGCGGGCAGAGCGGGCGGTTGTTGATCGCCGCCTCCACTCTGGTGAGGAGCGTCTGGAACTCCACGTCCGTCAGCCAGCGCTTCCAGATTGCCGGCTTCATCGCCGACTTCACCACCCCCACCAACCTCTCCACCACTCCGTTGTGCCAGGGGGCCTTGACTGGGGAGAACTTGAACTCGGCATTGTACTTGCCCAGGAAGGCGCCGATGTTGACCTTGTCCCCGTTCTTGAAGGTGAGGATGGGCTCCAGGGTCCGTGCCGCGCCCACGAACGCCGGCGCTCTGTCCAGCCAGATTGTCATCTTGGTGAGCCCCCGTCGTGCCCAGAAGCGCTCCAGGGCCAGTGACACCGCCTCACCCGAGTAGTCCTCCAGGGCCTCCAGGTGGATGCCGCGCATGGCCGTGCAGGTGATGACCAGCCCCCATCTCTTTGGTGACTCCCTTGTCGGAAACGGCCCCATCTGATTGATCATCATGCTCTCGAACGGCACCCCGCTGAACTCCATCCTCTCTGGCGGCAGCTGTTCCCTTCTCCCCATTCTTGAAAGTGAGGATGGGCTCCAGGGTCCGCGCTGCCCCCACGAACGCCGGCGCTCTGTCCAGCCAGATTGTAATCTTTGTGAGCCCCTGTCGTGCCCAGAAGCGCTCCAGGGCCAGTGACACCGCCTCACCCGAGTAGTCCTCCAGGGCCTCCAGGTGGATGCCGCGCATGGCCGTGCCCCCATCTCTTCGGTGATTCCCTCGTTGGAAACGGCCCCATCTGATTGATCATCACGCTCTCGAACGGCACCCCACTGAACTCCGTCCTCTCTGGCGGCAGCTGTCCCATCGCCGGAACCGTCGGGAAGGTGGCCTTGGCCAGGCGGCAGGCCTGGCAGCACCGTCTGGATCCCTCCAGGCACCCAGTACTGTCTCCGCAGGAGCCCCAGCATCACCATCACTAGCGCGTGCCCGTTGGTGGTGTGAAAGTGGAGGATGATGAGGTCCGTGAGTCGATGCCTCACCGGCAGGAGGATCGGAGGCCTCTCGTCGGTTGTTGGCTCCTTTCCCCCAAACCGCGATCCCACCCTCAGCAGCCCGCTCTCGTACTGCCGCGTGTGCACATTCAGCTGCTTGACTTTGTTCTTGATCTTCGGCGTCCCCTCGATCTTCTTCTGAAGGTACTTGATGACATCGCCGTAGTGCTGCCGTTGGACCTGGAGCACCAGCCTCTGCAGCTCCCACTCCTTCTCCTTCCAGGTCAGTGCGTGCTCCAGCCCCTAGGTCTCGAACAGCCTCCTCACGTACAGGATCGTGCCTAGCAGCCACCGCAGACTGCTGAACCTCTTCAGGTCCATGACCCGCAGGTACCCGATAGGCAGCTCCTCCTCTGGCGCCTCCGCTGGGGTAGGGGCGGGGGCTGCCGCCCTTGCAGGGGCCACCGCCGCCACCGCAGCGAGGTCCGCCGCGGCCGCCGCGAGCTCCACCCTGGCGGGGGCCTCCGCCGCCTCCTGTTTGACTTGAGGCTCCACCCCCGTTGGGGCCTCCGCCACTCGCGGGGCCTCTCCGTCTCTCTCCCGTTCCGTCTTCTTCGCCTCTGTCCCCGGCGGTGCCCTGTCGCAGGACCACTCCTCGAACGGCCGCTGTAAGAAGTCCGGCCCCTTCAGGAAGCCCTCTCCCCCGATCAGTTCCGCCTGCGTCCGTGGCCTTGTCGTCCAGTCCGCCGGGTTCAGCTTCGTGCCGATGAAGCGGTAGTCATCCGTCACCCGCAGAGCTTTGATCTCCTCCACTCGTCTGTTCTCGTAGGCCAGCGGCGCCGCCCCCGCTCATAGCCAGCCCAACACCGCCACCGAGTCCAGGTAGTGTGAGATGGAGGTGAAGGCACAGATGCCCTCGAAGGCTCTCTGCAGCATCTCTGCCACCCTCGTTGCCACCACCGCTGCCCAGAGCTCCAATCGGGGTGTGGTGACTTTGACGCTCTACTTGGCGATTGGGGCCAGCCTGGCCTTGGACAGGATGAGGTTCACGCCCGTCCGCGGCCCCACCGTGTAGGCCACAAACCCGTACGCCGCCTCCGAGGCATCGCTAAACAGCACGAGTCTCATCTCCATCCCATCCAACGCCCTCCTCTGCTGGCCCAGTGTCTGCAGGCCCTCCAGCTCCTTTCGGAGCCTGACCCAGCCCTCGGCCAGCTCCTTTGGCACCAGCTGCTGCCAGCTGTTGCACTTCCCGTGCATGTCCTGCGTCAGGATCCGCCCCGCCAGCGTCACCGGCGTCGCCACGCCAAAAAGGTCGAAAAGCCTCGCCACTCCGCTGGACAGCTGTCTGGCGCTGGGCCTGTCCGGAATGTCCTCGTACTGGGCGGATGGTAGGTGGAGCTCGTCCGCCTCTGTGTCCCAGTCGATGCCCAGGGCGCTGACCACGGAGCCCTCCAGCTTGGCTTTGGCTGGCAGCTCCTCCATGAGCTCCACGCAGTTGCTCCCAAACTTTCGCAGCACGAACTGGGCCCCCGCGAACATCCTTCGCAGCCCCTTCGCCACGCGGATGCCCTCCGCCGCGGTCTGGAACCCCCAGATGACGTTGTCCGCGTAGGTCCTTCCCGGCACCAGCCTCAGCTCCTCCGCCGTGAGGCCGTAGTGCTCGCCGGAGGCCAGGACGTTGTCGACCAGCTTTCGGATACAGGCTTGTAGCAGCCACGGCGATGCCATGCAGCCCATGATGACCTTCATGTACTTGAAGATCTGGTAGTTGTCGGCGTCCACCGGCTTGCTCTTGTCCTTGGGCAGGATGACGCGCAGGGCATCTTGATGCTCCGGCGTCACCTTCATCGTGTAGAACGCCGCCTTGATGTCTGCCGTGAAGGCAAACTTGTGCAACCTCATGAGCAACTGGACTGAAAAGAGGCAGCTCAAGAGGTTGGGCCCCGGGGAGATCAGATCGTTCAAGCTCCGTGGTGGTCTCCCCGCCTTGCTGCTGGCATCGACCACCAGCTGCACCTTTTTTGATGCCGGTGCCTTGAAGTGCGCAAGTTGATGCACGAGCTGCCCCGGCTCCGGCGCCTCCGTCACCGGCACAATGATGCCCTGCCGCTCTTGGTCCTCAAACTCAGCGTAGTAGGCCGTCCGTTCTTCTTGTGTGAGCTTCGCGTGCATCTTCTGGGCCCTGTCGAATGCTTGTCGGAAGTTGGAGGCCAACGTCACCGCCTCCTCCTTGAATGGCAGCGGCACCACGAACGCTCCGTCTGTGTCCCGGTGCACCCATTCCAGGAGCTTCTCTGTCTCCTCATCGTTCACCGTCTACCTCACGTGAGCATCCTTCTCGAAGCCCACCGTCTCAAGGTCCGCCAGGCGCTCCAGGGCCTCCTGGATCGTGGCCGGCCATGCGTGCACAAACGCTGCCGTCTGTCCGTGATCCTCCGCTTGGTGCCTTGTAGCGTGCCCTCCAACAGGCACCCGAAGCCCGTCTCGTATGCCACAAACTTGTCGGTGATGCGCGTCTTCTTGCCGATGATGGAGTGATACTGGTTGAGACCCACCAGGATGTCCACCGAGTAGGGCTCCGACTCCCTCTGCGGCCAGTTGGCGAAGCCCAGCTCTGGCCTGCCCAGGCGCTCTTGAATGGCCTTGCTCAGCTCGAAGCCACCCCTCCTGAACTCTGCGCACACCGTCTTTGTCACGTAGGCCTTGCAGGGGACGCGCCCGCCTGCCCGGTCCACCAGGTCCAGGTACGCGATGCCGGCCTTGATCTTCGTTTTCTTGCCACTCCCCGCGTAGGCCACTTCCACCGTCTCCGTTGCCCCGATCCGCAGTCCCAGCTCTCGGGCCTTGTCCCGTCTGAGCCAGGTCAGAGTGCTGCAGCTGTCCAACAGCGCCTTCGCGGAGCCCTGCGCCGCCTTGCCGGGCCTCACCACTGCCGGAGTGAACGTGGCCATGAGGGAGGTCCCA
Organism: Ptycholaimellus sp. GST1_10; assembly: GCA_030248095.1. Taxonomy (NCBI): domain Eukaryota; kingdom Metazoa; phylum Nematoda; class Chromadorea; order Chromadorida; family Chromadoridae; genus Ptycholaimellus; species Ptycholaimellus sp. GST1_10. The sequence continues at coordinate 15,863 of JASANA010009272.1, read as the reverse complement.
CTGGAGCTTGCCGCCGTGCAGGCCGTTGCCTCCTTCACCTCTCCGTTCTTCTTCTTCTCTCCCCGCTCTCGTTCGCCGCCCGGGGCTCCACCCCGGCGGGGGCCTCCGCCGCCTCTTGTTTGACTTGAGGCTCCACCCCTGCCGTGGCCTCCGCTGCCCCGGGAAGCCTTGTCCGTCTTCCACACGCCCGGCTCCAGGCGGGATCCGTGCAGCATGGTGTGGTGGGCGCCCTCGCACAGGTTGCAGGGCTTGGCCACGCCGCAGTCCTTGCTCCGATGGCCCAGCCGCAGGCACCGGAAGCACCGCTTGTCTCTCGCAATCGCCTCCTTCCTCTTGTCTGGCTCGGTGACCTTTTGGCAGTCCCTTGAAGCGTGCCCTCCCCCGCAGAAGAGGCACCCCCGCTTCCACTCCGTCTGCTTCTGTTCCCCCATCCCGGCCTTGTCCTGGCGGCTGGCTCGCTGTCCGCCTTCCGGGCCCTCCTGCCGACACCCCGCCGTTGCCCCGGCCAGCAGCACCGGTGCTGTCAGTGCATCGCCCGTTGCCGACTGGTGTCTTAGGAGGTTGATCTCTGCCCGTAGCTCCTTGATGAGTCCCCGAACTCCCGGCACTGGCGTCTGGCCCGCCCGGATTCGCTGGCGCTGCACCAGCCGCCCCAGCTCCGCCGACACCTTGGAAAAGATGCTGAAGGCGTAGGCGTCAATCGCTGTCTCCATCACTCCTGCCGTCTTCAGCCGGTCGGTGATGTCGGTGAGGGCGTCCGTCAGGCTCTCCAGACTGTACAGGTTGTTCTCCCGTGCCGGTTCCACTGCCGCCAGCTTCGGGAACAGCTCCGCCTGGATCAGGTCCCCTCTCTGGTAGTTCTGGTCCAGTGTCGCCACGGCTGTCGCGAAGTTGCTGCGGACGTTGGGGTCCAGCTGCTTTATCTTGTCCTTGGCCGCCCCCTCCAAGGCGTGGAGGAGGTGGTAGAACTTGTCCCTCTCGGGCATCTTGGCCTTCTCCAGGAGGTTCTCTATCCAGTTCCTGAAGCGCGGGTAGGCACTGACGTCTTCCCCGCTGAACATCTCGATCGTGTGCTTGATCTTCGGAAGGGACCAGCTGGGTCTCTCTCTCCCGGCATCCTCCTCTTGTCCCCGGCTGGGGCTCCGCTGTCTTCCCCTCTCGATTCTCTCCAGCAGGCCCGCCATGGCCCACACGAGGTCCGCTTGGGCCCTGCCTGCCCCACCATCTGGATCGCCTCCTCTGCTCTGGTGCCGGTGGTAGGATGGGCTTCTGTGGTGCCTCGTTGGGCTCCTCGGCCTCCTGGCCCTCGCCCGGTGCCACTCATTGCTGAAGCGCTCCCGGTCTCGTCCTCTTCCTCGTCCACGGCGGTCGCGATCCTCGTCTTCATTGTCGCTGCTTCCACCTCCGCCACCACCGCCACCGCCGCCGGCGGCTCCACCCCGTCCATGGCCTCCGCCGCCCATTGTTTGGCTTGGGGCTCCTCCATGGCTGGGGCCTCCACTGCCGCCGCCGTCGTGGTGGTCTCCTCCGGCTCTGGGGGCTCCACCGCGGTGTTCGCCGGGGCCTCCGCCGCCCCGTCCGGCCCTGCCATCCGGGGTTCCACCCCGGGTCCCACCGCGGCCTCCGCCGCCCCGCTCGCCGTCCTCCGCGCCCCGACTCCGCGCCCGCTCGTGGAGGATTTCCCAAGGCTCTCTGTAGCCTCCTCCCCGGGCTGGGGCTGGGGCTATCGGTGAGGGTAGGCGTCGACGCTCCAGGTCGCTGCCTTCTTCCCCTCTTCCGTGCCTCGTGGCTCTGCTCGCCGCCCGCCATGGGTCCTGGCTCGCCACTCTGCTTGCCGCTCGCCGTGGTTCCTGGCTTGATCCGTTTTGCCCAGAGCCCCGTCAGCTGCGCTGACTGCTCTGTCGGTTGCTGCTGGCCCCGCTGAGGAGACTCATCTCGTCCTCGTGCCATCGTCACAGCTCCTGCAGTCGCCAGCGCCAGTCGTCCTCTCGGGCTCGTTCGATGAGCTCGTCACCCGTCGTCCGATGCTGGCCGGCGAAATCCCGCTCCGTCTCCGGCCATCTCTTCTCCTCCTCTCTCCTTCTCTTCTTGTCGTCTTGGCGCCGCCGCAGCTCTTTGTTCTGCTTCTGCCGGCGTTCCTCCGCCTCTTGTCTGGCTTTCTCCTCGGCCTCCCGACAGGCCTTCTCCTCGCGCTCCGTCCGCAGGTGCTCCTCCGCCTCCAGTCGTCGGCGTTCATCTTCTCGTCAGTGCCGGTCCTCGTCCGCCCAGTGGCGGGTACTGGTGCGGCTGGCTTGTCGGCTGTCCCCGCCGCTCTGGCCATCGTCCGGTGCCCCGCCCAGGCTGAGCAGGTCCAGCAGGTCCCCAACGTCGTCGGCCTGCCCGCTGTCAACGTCACTCCTGTCGTCGTCCTTGCGGCTGCTGGGCCTTGTGCTCTTCTTCCAGCTTCCCCTGGATGGGGAACTTTGTTTCTGATTGGACACCCCGCCCTTGCGGCAGGGCTTGGCACTGGACCGCCGCGAACTTCGTCGGCTGTCAGCGCCGCTGCTCGATCGGCTGGCCGCCCCTGCGATGCTCCGGCCGTCGATTCCTCCCGGCCCACAGTACCTGTAGGCCGGGGCCCGGTAGCTGCGTCTGCCGCCGACCGCGATGCCCGTCGCCGATGCCAGCTCCTCCAGCGATGCCGGTTCCGCCCCCGGCATGTAGGCGAGTTGGCAGAGGGGGCAGAAGAAGTCGAAGCCGGACGCCCCTCTGGGGTTATCATCGATGATGGCAGCCTCGATGCTGTCCCAGACGTCCTTGCGGGCCGACCCAGCCGGCTTCCACATGCTGTCCAGGCCCGTCACACAGAACATCCGCCCACAGCGCATGCACCGGGTCTGATGTCGCTCATGCTTGCCCCTCCTGTCCCCCATGCAGTCCTCGCTGCACTTGTCCACTCTGTCCTCCGCCTTCGCTTTGTAGAGGGAGGCCATCTTCCTGCAGTCGGATCTGCGAGAGCAATGAGAAGCCAAAATGTACTTGCACCGATGTCTAGTGGGCTTAGCGTTTCTGCCAGCGGCCCACTCTGCGCCAGCTGAGCTTGAACTGCTTGCCGTTGAAGCCGCCGTCGCTTTTTCTCCACTCCGCGCACTCCCTCCAATTCACCCCCTCAGCCCCTGCCTCGAAAGTAGGTATGCAGGGACCTCTCAGGCACGGGCTTAGCAGTAGGCCAGGGGCCCGTGAGTATGCGTGTCTAGACGGCATGACGCAATCGGCTGCCCTCCAAGTTCTCCACCTCTCCCAGCTCCTTCAACTCTTTCACCGCCAGTTTCCTCCTCCAAAGAGAGAAAACCACCGAAAAGCAGTGGGCTTAGCACACGGCCAGGGGCCCACACGCAGTTGAGGAAAAGAAGAGACGCGGAGACCCTTGCTGCTGAAGGCGCCTTTCCAGGTCTCGTAGTTGGTGATGCAGAAGCCGGAGCCCACGCCCCAGCTCTTCTACACCGCGCGCCCGTCCACCGACAGACGCTCACCCAGGCTCCAATGTTACTTCAGATATGCTTGTGTAATGGCTGCGTGTCCCCAGCCCAGGATCACACCGTATTCCTAAGATGCTCACGACAGACATCAGGTGAGGCTGTACTGGTGTGGTGGGAGGGAAAAGTCACAGGATGCAGGGTGCCCCTCCGAAGCTCAACCTTGGAAGCCTACTGAAGGGAACCCTGGGCTTAGAGACTCAAAAGGCGTCCTAGCCACTGGGGTGAGCGCCCAGGCTGCTGCGTCGGAGGCTAAGGTAGGGGAGCCCTCAGATGTCACCCCCTTGAGAGTATCACAGCCAGCAGCGCAGTCACACAGGAGATGTAGTCGGACCCAATGTCCTCTACAGTTCACATCATCGATAGGCTTTGCATATCAATGGCTGCATTGGGTCACAACACTTGCCAATGGCATGTGTTGCTCTTTGCCATGGACTCATGTAGGGTGGAGTGATAGCAGTGTTGGGTACATCTAACAGTTGAGCTTGCTTGCTGGGGCAGTCTTTGAAAGTGTGCTTGCTGGAGAGGCAGTTGAAGGCAGAGGCTATGCATGGTCTCTTGTGCTATGCAGCCCCTCAGCATACTTGGTGCACTTAAAAGAGGCATGGTCATGGGATGTTCAGCATTGCTGCTTGAGGTCTTGGCCTTGGTTGGTCCTTTGGACCTGGTCATAGAACTGCTTGAGGGCAGTAGAATTTTGCTCAAAGACTGGCTGGAGCTTGCTGAGCTGGACATAGAGGCACTGCTTTACAACCCCAATGTTGGTGTAGATGGCATCAAGGATGCGGAGAGATTGAGAAGGACTGCCTGGGGCAACAATGAAGAGGCTGGCAACCTTGTCATAGGCTGAGCCCTTGAGGGTGGCCAAGATGTACTCCATCTGGTGCTGGGAGCTGAGGTCTGGGTCAGCAAAGATGCTGTGCTTGCACCAGTCCTTCCAATGATGATAGAGGAGCCTGTTGGTTCTTTTGAACTCATAGGTGGATGTGGAGAGATTTTGCCAGGCATCCTTGAAGGCTGCAGTGGACTGGATATGCTGCATAAATGCCATGGTAGTCCTTAGAGGCCAGTGGAGCAGAGAGATGCTTGAGGGCAATGGTGGAGTAGAGGTGGCCTGAAAGCCCTGGAGCTGTTGGATGGTCTGAAGGAGGGCACTGAGGTCATAGCCTTGAGCCTGGGCTGGAACTGGCTTTGGTGGTCGGAGGGCCTTGTAGGCATAGGAGATGGTGCTGGGGCCAATGCCGTTGGTAATGATCTGCTCCATCATGCTGGTCTGTGGGTCTCCATCCTGCTCTTGGCAGGAGGGGCAGACGTAGTTGAAGGCCTGTGGCTTGGTGGGCCCTGGGGCACCTCCACTGGTGATGTGCTGGGTCTCCACAGACTGAAGGGCAATGAGGTGATCCCAGAAGTTACTGTTGGTGGAGCCGCTGGGCTGGAAGAGGCTGTTGAGGCCTGGGGAAGCAGTAGAGGTTCTGGCAGAAGCTGCAGGTACCTGGTTTTATTTATAAATTTTTCTTTTTATTTTTCTCTATTTTTCTGGATTATTTTATAACTCAGCCCGACCTTAACTTAGAAAAGTCAAAATTGGTCAGAATGTTGATTCAATATTAATGTAAATTGTGGTAAATTTTGGTTACCTTCCATACCTTCCAACAATTAGGGGGTAATATAAATGGGGGTCAATTTTCCACTTTAACCAGATAAAATAATTTCATTCTAGTTTTCTTTATTTTTATCCACTCAGCATGTCTAAAAGGCATAAAATTTTGTCTGAAACTTGGACTATATTTGTTTTTACTATGCTAAATTTTGGAAGATATACAATGATTTGTTCAAGATTAACAGCCCGAATTCATGAGTGGTGCCCAGTGGCAATGATGCCTCAATCATGCGGCTCCTCCAGAGCAGCCCATTTGGAACTGAGCATAAAATCATATGCAAGTAAAGACAAATTTCAAGTTTATTACCCAAAGTAATGCATAAGCTAACGTACATTTAGGACAAGAAGCCAATTGGAAAGAACATTGGCCTGGAAAAATGGAAATGGTCATGAATACTAAAAAATTCCAATTTTTGGGCTTAAAATTGACCCCCCAAATTTATCAGCATATTATGCAGCATACAATTGTTGGAAGGTAGCCAGAATAGTACAACTAACCTTACTATTGAATCAACATTCTGACCAATTTAGGCGATTATAGGTTAATGTGGAGCTGAGTTTTAAAAAAATGTAAACTACAAAATTGGCCATGCACTATTGGCGATTGCCGTTAGTACCTTGTATTCTGTAAAATTAAAAGAGCAACCCTGCTATGTATCATGAAATAAAAACTTACACCCAATGTTTTCATAATACATTTTCTGTGATGACAAATTTTGTGTGCAGCATATGTTCAAAAATGAAGTCTGTTGCACAATATTCATTCACTATACTGCAGCACATTTTCAGGGCCCTCTTAGCAAGCTCTGTTGCTAAGGTGAGACATGCTAAACGCAATTAATTAATAAGAGTTAAAAATTTTATTGCATCACATTGAAGCCCAAGCTGTTTTCAATGATCTGCGGGATAAGATTTAATAAATCAAATTTCGTCAAATTGACGCCCAAGCCATTTTAAGTTTAAAGTTAAGACTACTTTTTTGAGAAGACCAAGAACATTTTGGCGACCATGACCACTTTTTTTTCTGACCCCCACTTTTATGGTTGAATATTGAAAAGGAGATAATTTATTCTATGTCCTAAAAGCACACCTCATAATATGAATTATTTCGCCCACAATTGCACATTTTGTGAGACAAGGTCAGGCAAAATAGGGAAAATCCGGGTTTTTTTATCATTACTAAAATGGCTGTTGTGCATCAGAAATTTATTGGTTTTTAAAATTGCAGGAAGGTTAGATTCCTAAGAGTTAGTAGTACAAAACTGAATGTTGAAATTGCCCATTTTGATAACTTTTAGTGGGTTTAACTAACACTTAATTATGAAAAACCCAAAATTGTTGAATTTTTTTTCAACGAAAAAGACTGATTTCACCTTAAATTTCACCAAATTAAAGAAAATGACTACAATGTTTAAATTTCCCGTTAAATTTTGATCCAGAAAAGTTGCTTAGGTTTCTTGTAGAGGGCTGTTCACTTAGGAATTCATTATGTTTTGGTGGTCACTGCCAAAACCGCCCTATGTTATGATATAGGCCAAAATGACCAAAAAAAATCGTTCAAAATTCCATTATTTGTACTTATCCCGTTCCTCTACGAGCCGGCAGGGATTTTTTTTCACGAGGTTTTTTAGCAGCCATAGCTCTATGACAATTGACAGTGAGCACAACGTTCAGGCCACGATTTGGAGTTCGTCTGAGTCTCTTCTTTCCAACGGTGGTCTCAAAGTCGCGCCACGGGAAAAACTGGAGCTAGGGCCGTTTTTCTGAGGGTCATTTTTGGCAATGACCCCTTGCCAGCAGGCTAACAATGTACAAAGTAGGCCTGTTTTTCAAAAATCACCTCATAACAATGCCCCAAGCTCTGGCATTTTTTCGTTGTAAAGAGACAGTTTAAGTCGATCAAAGAAGGAAACTCAGACAATTCCATTGGTGGCCTGAACGTTGAGCCAGCTACAATATTTATAGAGCCATGGCTGCTCAAAAACCTCGTGAAAAAAAATCCCTGCCGGCTCGGTAAGTCCCTTCCACCCCGCTGTAACATTTGTTTTTCCAGAAGTAGTCTCAATCTGCCAAAACTGAAATGCCCAATTTCCTATGCTTTAACATTGCCTGTGCTACGACATCGGAAAATGGGCATTTCTGTTTTGACAGATTGAAAATACTTCTGGGAATACAAATGTTACAGCGGGGTGGAAGGGACTTTTGAGGGAACACATAAGCACAATGTTTGCACCTGAATTTAATTTGTCTGCAAAACGTTTGCCATAGCTGCATTGCTGAGACTCTATGGATTCGATCGATACCCATAATGTCTGTAAAAATATGTGAAACAGAGTTGAAACGGTCAGTTTTGTGAACAAAACTCTGTGAAACGCAAAAATGGGCAAAATTTCGACCTCCCTTCATGTTTGATGCTGTTGTGGACTCAATTTTGCGTATTTTTTGCCCAAAATTGGTGGAGTTACATAAAAATGTATGGAGATTCAGAATCTGCAATAAAAAGGGGGTAAAAAAATTTAGTTCCGGCCCCTTTTATAGAATTCGCACTCCTACCAAAAACTCCCTCTTAAATACCTCTTGCATGCAAGCTAACCTGAGCATCAGTTAGAAAAAAACTGCGCAGTTTTCACTAAATTGCCTTGTTTTGCATTTTTCGCAGGTTTTATCAAAATCTTCTAAAATTCCAAGGTAAAAATGAAAAAGAAGATCTCACTTAGAGCTTTCGATTGATATATATATATATATATATATATATATATCTGTATACCATCGGCAGGCCAAATGTGGTCTTTTTCTCCAAAATTTTGAATTGCCTCGAGTAAAAAGTCAAGGAAATAAAATTTCTACTAGTGGAATCTGCTGCTTGGACAGTTGCATTTTGTTTTTGGCGCGCAGTTCAGTGTCTCTTTCCATGCGCGCCCAAAACAAAATGCAGATGACGCAGCAGAGTCGACTAGTAGAAATTTTATTTCCTTGACTTTTTACTCGAGGCAATTCAAAATTTTGGAGAAAAGAGACCACATTTGGCCTGCCGATGGTACCAGATATTTCTTCCACTTTTAACATATTATATAACGTATACAAACACTGGTGCATATGACTTCTTAGTGTAACTGAAAAGCTAAATACATGAGGCCCAAGGACCCGGGGAAGGGGGTTGGGGGGTGACCGCAATCCAATCCGCGTTGGTTCCTGACCGCAATCCCCATTGGTGTAAGTGTTGAGGACACGTTTGTGGGTAGCTTCCAGGAGTGACTGGCGCTGTGCCGGCGTTTCAATTTGGCAAAGGAGGAAGCCAGCAAAGGTGGGCGATGAGAGCCAGGCAACAATGCTATAGCACCCAGTGGCCTTGAAGGTAAGCGCTTGGCCAGGATGGACCAGCGCTACTGGTGCTTGCAGCTGTTCTGGAGGTCTCTTGTGTCTATTCCAGTTATTCCCATCATAACTGGGTAGAGTGGCAGGGCCCCTTGGTGAGGATGGCTGGAAGTGCAGATAGCTAGCCAAGCAGTGTCAATGGCCGGGCAGTGTGGGCCATTCAGTAATGGTGGGCTAGGCAGTAGGGATGGCCCGACAATGGTAGCAGACCAGCCATCACTGATGGCCATGACATACGGACAGCCAGGGGGTGATAGCGGGTCAGGCAGCGTAGATGGCCAGGGGCCAATGGTGGGCTGGGTAGTGCAGATGGCTATGCGGTGATGGTAGTCAGGCAACAAAGGTGGGCCAGGCATCGCGGATGGCCAGGTTGTGCAGATGGCCAGGCTGTGATGGCAGTCCAGGCAGTGCAGGTAGCCAGGCAGCATGGATGGCCAGACAGCACAGATGTCCATGTGGCAATGGCGGGCCAGAGAGTGCGGATGTCCATGTATTGATGGCTGGCTGGGCAGCGCGGAGGGTCAGCAGCACAGATGACCAAGTGGTCATGGCCAGCCTGGTGGCGCAGATAGCTAGAGGCCAATGGTGGGCCAGGTGGCACCAGTGGCCAAGTGATGATAGCAGGCTGGCAGCAAGGATGGCCAAGCGGTGATGATGGACCAGCAGCACAGATAGCCAGGGGGCCGTGGTGGGCCAGGCAGCATGTTGGGTCCATCGTCATGGCTGGCCAAGCTGCAGGGATAGCCAGGTGGTGCAGATAGCCAGGCAGCAATGGTGGGCCAGAAGTCACAGCTGGCCAAGCAGTGCAGATGACCAGGTGGCGATGGTGGGCTGGTGGCATGGATGGCCAGGCAGACTGCAGATCTTTCGGACTCATTTTGAAGTAGAGTGGAAGGTGTTGGCAGGAGGTGTTGGTTGGTGTTGGCAATATTGAAGACATTGCTGCACTTGGAGGCGATGTACACAACATTGGAGGAGACGGAGAAGTTGTCCCAGTTCATGTGGCCAGTCTGGGCACCATGACTGTTGCACAGACTCAGGTAGTCTCTTCAGCCTCTCCACTGTTCCTCCTCTCTGCTCCCGACTCAGTCAAGAGTATGAGGGGAGCATTTAGGATTGGATGCCGGGTGCTGAAGGTGATGGTGAGAGGCACAACGCTGTGTATATTGCCAGAGCTGATGAAGACGCAGAGGCTCAGTGTAGTGCAGACATGGTTGTTCAAGTCCACCTAGCTCCCTCCTATCCAATCATCACCCCTTTTTCTCTTCCTTCCATCGAGGTGAGGGGCAGGAGAGGAGGAATGAGAGGCCGGTGGCAATGTTGGGGCCAGGAGGCGTGATGCCAGCAGGTAAAATGCCCATTGTCAGTGGTGGGGCCAGGAGGCATTATGCCAGCAGGCGCAATGCTGGGTAGCAGTGATGGGGCCAGGAGGTCTGATGCCAGCAGGGGTGATGCCAGGCGGCACTGGCGGGGCTGGGAGGCCTAATGCCAAGGCTGTAGGAGACAGTTGACCAGCTAGGGCTGTTCAAGTCTCTATGTAGCTTCCAGCCATCCATTCCTCTTTCCTAGCTTCCTTCTGATAGAGTAGGAGGGTGTCAGGAGGAGTAGAGGGCTGATAGTTTGTTGGAGCAGTAGAGAGCACTGCTGCTCCAGTACACAATGTGTGTGCTGTTGCAGATGCTGGAGAACTTGTCCGTGTCCATGTAGCTGATCAGGAAGATGTTGCGCTTGTCCCAGCTTCTGTGATTCAGCCACTCTTCCGATTGCCCTCCAGTTTCCTTTCCCACTCAGTCAAGCGTAAGAGTGGAGGGCATAGGGCTGGTGTGAGGATGCAGAAGGCAGTGAAGAGGTCCACAGATGGATGGAACTTGCTGGCGTAGATGGTCAGAGTACTGACATGGCAGTGGTTGAGTTGGAGTGGACAGTGTCTGGTTTGACACAGTCCTTTCAGGTGTCCCTTCAGTCCAGTAAGGTGAGGAAGTGGACTGGATCCGAGTAGCTCTTCCAGCTGTCATCCTATCACTCTGGCTGTCCATTGAGTCTCCCCATGTGGTGTCCAGTGCAGGAGGTGACTTGTGCCACTGTGTACAGGGTGATGAATATGTGGTTGGATACCCTTACATGAGTACCCTATCTCCTCCCGTCAGGCCTGTTCTGGCAATAGGCTGAAGCCAGTGATGCCAGCTGAAGTAGTTGTCGGGTGGAGGCCAGCAGTGGGTGGAGTCCTGCAACAGCAGCTGCAGGCTGGAGGCAGCAGCAGCAGTAGGTGTAGTCCTGCGACAGCAGCAGGGGTGTGCAGGCTCATGTAGGCCAGTTCCAGCAGCAAGCCGAGGCTTGTGCAGGTCAGTGGTGGCAGCAAGCAGAGGCTTGTGAGGATTGGCAGCAGTGGTAAGCAGGGCGCACAAGTCCAGTGGCTGAAACAAGCAGGGGCTCGCAAGACTGGGCAGCAGCAGCAGTGAGCGCGTGCTTGTGCAGGCTCATAGCAGTAGTACACAGAAGCTTGTGAAGGCTGAGCAGCAGCGAGTGAGGCTTATGCCGGCCAGGTGGCCAGGCTGCTGAGGCTCGGCAGCAAAGGTGCACTGAGGTCATGCAGCATGGCTGTGTGGAGGCCGCAAGACTGCATGGAGGCCAGGCGGTGAGGCTGAGGAGGCCAATTGGCAAGGCTGCTCAGAGGCTAGGCTGTGCAGCTGCATAGAGGCCATGTGGTGAAGCTGTAGAGGCCAGTCAGTGAGACTGCACAGAGGTGGTGAGGCTGCATGGAAGTCAGGTGGCTAGGCCATGCAGAGACCATGAGGTAGCATATAGGCCAGGTGGTGGGGCTGCATGGATGCCATGAGGTGGCACCGAAGCCAGGTGGTGAGGCAGCGCAGAGGCCAGGCAGCAGGGGTGCAGCAAGGCCAATTGATGAGGCTGCACCAAGACCAGATAGTGGGGCCATGCAGAGGCCACAAGTGGTATGGAGGCTAGGCGGTAGAGCTGAGCAGTGGCTGCAAGGCTGCGCAGAGGCCACAAGGTGGCATGGAGGCCAAGCGGCAGGGGGTGTGCAGAGGCTGGGCAGCGATGCTGCACAGAGGCCAGGCAGTGGTGCTGCGTGGAGGCCTCGAGACTGTGTGGTGGCCACGAAGCAGCACGGAGGCCTGGTGGCAAGGGTGCAGCAAGGCCAGGCATCAGGGATGCAGCAAGGCCAGGTGGTGAGGCTGCGCTGGTGCCCTGAGGCTGATTGGAGACTGCAGTGAGGCTGCATAACGAGATTGGGCAGTTTGAAAAGTTGTGCTAAAGTAATGCAGCTTGGGATGACAGCCAAGTCAATGTGCTATAGCTTGGGATGAAGGGTGTACATTAGGCTCAGGTTGATACTGCAATGAAATGCCGCAGCTCAGGATGACAGTGGGCAATTTGCTTGGGTTGATGGTGGCGATGAATTTTACACAGCTTGGGATGAACTGGCAAATTGTTAGGGTTGATGGTGGCAATGAATTTTACACAGCTCGGGATGACGCTGGCAAATTGCTAGGGTTGATGGCTGTGATGAGTTTGGTGCAGCTCGGGATGATGCTGGCAAATTGCTGGGGCTGACGGCTGCACAATTGTCATGGGCCCTAGGCTGTGAAAAGGAACACAGCTCGGGATGACAACCAGGTCATTGTTGATGCTACTAGGGATTACAGGGTGTGATGCTGAGCTGAGAAGTGGGCGGTGTTTGGCTGCTGGTGCATTGCACTCTCCAAGTAGGCTGCTCCAAAAGGTGTCAAAGAGTTGTGTAGACCTTAGCTAAACTCTCACTGTTTTGGAGTTGTCGAAAGAAGTGACGTTAGAATTTGCATATCTTCATAGATAATGCAAAGTCTTGCAGGTGACAAATTGATTGTAGCTAGGCAATTCGTTGGTGTGCAAGCAGAAGCTGTTCAGGAAGCCGTCCAGGTTTCCGTAGGCCAAGTACACCACCAACCTCTTACTGCTGAGCAGAGTAATGAGGAGTGATAGAGGAGGCCGTTTTGAGGGTCTGGAGGGAATGTCTTCCTGGGCGCGAGAACTCCATGATGCAATACATGTTCATGTTGTCACAGAAGTTGAAGACTGCAAAGAGGCTGAACTTGGTCTGCTTGATGCCGGAGCGGAAGGTGAGGCAGAGAGCAGTGGCCGCAGTCGATCTGAACAGAGTTTGGAGGCCAGCTGCATATTGCTGAAGGCGGACTGGAGGTGGCAGAGGTAGTGGCAGAAGCCATCCACTATGCCATACTGGTCACAGACCACGGTGTTCAGTATGCAGCTGTTGCTGCCAAAAACGCCATAGCAAAAGCAGCACTAGTCATCCAGAAAGTTGCGCTGTCATCTTAGATTGGCAGAAGGCAGAAGGCAAAGGTTCTCTAATAGAGCCTTTGTGGCCAGTGCTGGTGTGGGAGGGTATGCAGAGGACGAAGCTTGCACTTGCAGTTGATGCTGCCCATGAAGTAGTCCTTCTGGCCAGTGGTGAGCAGGCTGGGGTTGCAGATGACCAGAAGGTGGCAGAAGCTGCAGTGGATGGGGTCCATGGGACTGCACTTTCTGAAGTTGTTGGCAACCAGGGAAGAGCAGAGGCCAATTCTGAATCAGTTTTGTTGCTTGTCCGCCAGTTTCTGGTTCAACAATTTACGTAATCATAAGAGACGTAAACTGGCGGTGTTGAAAGACAGTGGCCGATTCTGAATTGGTCTGGTCCTTTCTCCAGCTCTGCTCAAAAGTTTACAGAATCCAAAAGGATTTCGTAAATGTGCATTGGCCGACGAAGCAGCAGGCAGCAGTGAGTTTTGAAAACTGACTGGAGCCAATTTTTGAACTCTAGCAACAGTGGAGATTTTGCTGGCTGGCTGGCAGCTGCAGAAAATTTCAGAATCCATTCAAGGATAATGAAATTTCTGTCAACGATCCTTGGAGATGGCATGAAAAGAAACTTTGCAGTAAATTTTTGATGCCCAAGCGGCCTGTTGTTTCTGGTCTTGATCACCAGCAAGAAATGATTTCACAATATCTGTAAGGATAAGGTGAAATCATAAAAGGCATGTCTGGTTTGAAAAGGAACTTTTCAGTTCATTTTGATTCCTTTGCAGTGATGTTGGTGGTAATGACATTGATTGTCATCATCGATGATGTGGAGAGTTTTGCAAAATCCGTTTGAGGATAGTGTGAAACTTGGAGCTGCGATGTTGCTGGTGAAGAGCTGACATTGAAAATAGATTTAGAGTCAATTTTCAATTCCTTGCAGTGTAGTTGCAGATGGTGTCAAATCGAAATTCACAAAGCCGGCCATGGCTGATTGAATCTCTGTCGCTGCTGCAGGGGAGCTTGTCTGGCAGTGAAGCAAAAGGCAGGTGACTGCTGGCTGTTTTCGGTTTGCTGTCCTGTTGTGGTAGATCGGTGGCTTTGGGCACTTTGACTTGAATGCCATCATTAGAAGGTGGCAAGGTCAAAGGCTGAAGTTGCAGAAGAGGCGCAGTGGGCAAAATGCAGGGCTTTGTAGAGGTGGTTGATCGTTGGGTACAGCTTAGAAGCCAACAATACTTGAAGCTACCAAACGCTGTGGTGTATTGTACAGCGGGAACATAGCAAGTTTCTATTAGTCATAGTCACCATGGATCGGGGAAAGGTAGGGCGACAGGAGGCATCATTAGAAATACACTGAACTGAGAGCGGCAAGGCTGTGCCACCTCTCAAGGTTACCAGAAGAGGGGGCAGGCCAGTGCAGCCTTTCAAGGTTGGCTGGAAACTGGCTTTTGATACACCACACTTCGATCCATCCGCCATCCGTTCTGTCTGGCAGCCATACTGGCAGGGTCTGGGGCTACAAACTCAATGTCACTATACTCTGGTGGGTCCAGAATTTTGATTTTTGGTCTCATTTATGTTGAAATTGAAGTTGGAATGTCGATTGAACATACGGGGGGACCCTTACAAAAAAAATCAAAAATCTTAAATAGCATTGGCTAGGATGCTTGGAGAGCTAAACCAAAGACAGATTTGGAATCCTTGCAAAAAACTACACAAAACTGGTCTATAAAACATTAAAAGTTCGAAAAAATCTTTCCTCTTCCAGCCCTTCCATCTGTCACTCAAAAAGGGAAGTCCATGGTTTTTGAACCAAAATTAAATGTAAGCACAGATTTAGAACCGGCATATATGACTTATGGACAAAAAAACTCAAGTCTTTTTGGCAATTCTCAAAATTGGGGCCGTGTGAGTGGAGGGGAAGCACCGCCCCCTCTTAGCCAAGGACCAACCCTATTACAGATTTTGAAAACATGATTGGCTGCCAAATATTCCATGGGCAACTTACAGCGCTGCGAGTAGGCTCAATGGACGCAGCAAACACAGAGCTTTAATCAAAAAAAATTGTTAAATTTGGTTAAGAATTGACCAAGCTATGCCTAAAAAACTTTTCAAAAAGTGTCCGTCCATGATCCATCCACTGTCTGCCATCTGCTGTCCACCGTCTGCCATCTGCCGTCAGCCGTCTGTTCTGTCCGGCAGCCATACTGGCAGGGTCTGGGGCTACAAACTCGATGTCACTATAGTAATTTGACTGTGGAGGGTGACATGGTGGGTCCAGAATATTGATTTTTGGTCTCCTTTATGTCAAAATTGAGGTTGGAAAGTCAATTGAACGTAAGGGGGGACCCTTACAAAAAAAATCGAAAATCTTAAATTGCATTGGCTAGGATGCTTGGAGAGCTAAACCAAAAACAGATTCGGAATTCTTGCAAAAAACTGCACAAAACTGGTCTATAAAACATTGAAATTTTTAAGATAAAGTTAAAATCTATAAAATTTAGAAATTTTCCAGCCATTCCATCTGTCACTCAAAAAGGGAAGTCCATGGTTTTTGAACCAAATTTAAATGTAAGCACAGATTTAGAACCGGTATATATGACTTGTGAACAAAAAAACTCAAGTCTTCTTGGCAATTCTCAAAATTGGGGCCGTGTGAGCAGGCTCAATGGACGCAGCAAACACAGAGCTTTAATCAAAAAAAGTTTGTTAAATTCGGTTAAGAATTGACCAAGTTATGCCCAAAAAACTTTTTTGCATTTCCAGCCACCCACCCCGCCACCCCACCTACCCTTTTTTTTTTTTTTTTTTTTTTTTTTTTTTTTTTCCAGCTGACTATTGCACCTTGACTATGACACCCAGGTTCATTTGCACCCGACAGTTTGCACCCGACGATTTGCACCCAACTATTGACACCCGACTTTTTGCACCCAAAAGTCTTCTGTACTTACCAAAGAATATTGCTGATAGCTTTTGCACTGGCCTTTTTAATGCATGGCGGGGATGGGGGA
>JASANA010009271.1:0-26312 GCA_030248095.1 Ptycholaimellus sp. GST1_10 | reverse complement strand
ATTGCTCATCTTCCTCAACTTCAACCTCATCCTCCACATCTACTTTAACATCGAGATCAACCTCAACATCCACATCTACTTCAACCTCAACTTCAACACCAAAATCAACATCCACACCTGCGTCAACGTCTACATCAACCTCTACTTCAGCATCCACAACAAGTGCAAGCTAATTTTCATTAAAGTCAGGATAAACTTTTCATTATTTAGGAACTTAGCTAAAATTCATCACGGCTAAAATTGGGCTAAGGCCATCATGACATTAGGGATTTTAGCAGCATCCCAATCGATCTAGCATTTCAACTAGATTATCTCATTAGTTACCAAAGTGGAAGGGGAGTCAGTGAGCATGATATAAAAGCGGGTAGTTTGGTCAGAGAAGATTAATGTAATCGGGGAACTGAGCAATATCTCAAAGCTCTCCAGTTTACTGACAATGCCGCAAAAGGGAGTGCGGTATAAAAGCGAAGCTGACAGGAGAGATAGTGGCCTGAATTCTCCGCTTCATCGGCGCGGACTATAGCCGGCATCTCAAGAGCCACCTCTAAGCCTCCCTCCATCGGCCTAGAGCCTATTAAACCACTCCTTTCTCACCATTACGGTCTTGCCGTGGCAGTATGTGGACAGGACCGCCTCTAATGTGGCTCTTCCACCTGCTTTTTTTCTCGCTTGTGTCTTTCAAGTTCAAGGTTCAAGTGCATTCCCTCTGGAGCTTGAAATAATGGGATGATTTATATAATCACTGATGTTCGATTTATATGCCCTGTCGATGAAACTTTTCGTTCGCTCTGTAACTAGAAACTACAAATTGTTGCCTGACAGGCACTGCAAGATCTACTAAGGGATCCTGCTCGGGTTAGGTAGTTGGTTGAAAGGGAAAGATTTTCCCAGCGAGCACATCGGTGGGACCAGGATGCAGCGGGGGTCCGGATCTTCACTTGGACTTTGTGGAGGAGCCTCTAGTCGTCGCCCAAGGTCCATTTTAAGGCCCTCATCCTATCAGCACTAAGTTAGAACAAGGTTGACAGGATTCCGTGTAGCTGGTGAGCAGATAGTGGTGAAGTGTGGCTTTAACGCCTACTTCCCCGATGCCAGCTCCACCAAAACTTTCCTTTGTCAGCCTGACGGCAACTGGACCGACGACGGACTCCAGTGCTCGCGTTTGTCCTCTCTTCACCTTTCCACCGCTCATTGACTCAAATGAGTTATTTCCAACACTATCTTTATTCGAAAACTTTGCTATATTGGTCGATGCAGGAAGCCAAGAACTATTATTTTCCACAGACATAAAATCTCGGTAGCGTTTGTACCTTTGCAGCTAGTATAATGAGTTAAGTAGAAAAGAGAAAGCGAGGAATAATAGATTGCAGTGTTCTGTCCAGCAGCGGTGGCTCCGCATGGGGGCAGTTTCAGCTACTCCCTGGCCTTCCTGCCCGGAGCAATACGTAACTGAACGAAGAAAAAACGCCGCAATGTATTGCTTGCGGACAGACGGACGAAAAATGGCCCCTACGCTTCGCCTAGCATGCTTCGCATGCTAGGCTTCACTCCGGGGGCCTCCGCACCCATGCCCTAACGGCCTCCGGAGCTCTGACTGCCCTGCCCTCCGCGCAGGCGGCCTGCGGCCACGCAAAAAACTTGAGCACTTTGATACAAATTGATGAAAAAGGGGTTAGCCATGACAAAGGCGTTCCTCGGATACAATCAGCAAACTAGAAAAGCAGCCAAGAAGGAAGAAAAAGAAGGCCAGGGTCTCCATCCTGCCCCTTGACAAAATACTCAAATGTGCCCTGCTTTGCGCATGGGTATGTATGACCCCCTAGCAGTCAGAGGAGGCGGCATTGGAATGCAAACATCCATTTTTTTAAACTTGTTTTTTAAAAACTTTTTAAAAATCCATAAGTCAAACAATAGCCGATAAGATTGTAACATTTGGCTGTGGGAGGGGCTTAAACACATTGGGTGGTCTAATGGACATTTGGACATGGGAGGGGTAAAAGGGGCAGAGCTTGGGACGTAAACGATGCCCCAGGGCATTCATTCGAATCAAAGCCCAAAGCCCATCTCTATTCTTGCTACCAAAGACTGTCTCTTTTCTCTCTTACAAAGTAGAGCTAGGCTAGAAATGGCAAGCAAGGCCAATGAGGAGAGTCAGCTGCTGGAATTACCAAATGAAATTCTCTGCAAAATTCTCAACTGTCTGGACCGACCATCTCTTCACACTTCACGACTCGTCTGCAAACGCTTCTGGAGCTGCATCGATGCCATACCTCCGAAAACGCTTAACAAGGTTTGCATTTCAAGTTTCAAGGCAAATGGTCTGTAAAGTATTGGTTGGCATTAGGAAGCTTTAGCGGAACTCAGCATAGAATTCGGCAGTTCTGAGCAAGATGTGAACTTTATTCGCTGCACATCTTATGAACAAGCACACAATTGGATGACACTTTGTTAAAAACTTGAAATAAAATAAGCAAGAATAAAGTTTTCAATTTTGTTTCAGGTCAACCTGGACCTAAATGTACTTTTCGCAAGACTTTTAAACTACTGTTTTTAAACCTATCTGTCTTAAGCAATGAATTTAATTGGGGGTTAATTCCTTTTAAAGGGCAAATTAAAAACTTTAAATCAGTTTTGGTTTTAGAAACCTTTCATTCGTTACGTCAAAAACAGTTAAGATTTGTTATACAAGCTGCTACCATGGTTTTTAGCCTAGTTTTTACCTTTTGCTGTAAAATATCAAATCGGATTTTTTTCAGATGTGCAATATGTCTTTGCGCTTATCAAGGCTTGGGGTATTTTCCCCTCAAGAATCATTTTTGAGGAATGCGAATTTCCTGCTCCCGAATTTTTTATGGTCCTGGAGCCATTGGAAGCATATTTGCAAGAGCTGCACATAGAGTAAATATTTGTTGTTAAGCTAAAGCAGGTCAATTTGAAGATTTTTAAGAGGTACAAATAATCTGGACGCTGGGGGCTATTCAGTTGAAATGGTTGCTGACCAGTTGGTCAACTGCTTAAAAGGCAAGCTTTGTACGCTTAGGTACATTGCTTTTAACAAACCGGTAAGTGGTGTGAATAAAGTGGCCATGTGTTAATTAAAAGCTTTTTTAGTATTATTGCTACTATCCAGAATTTTTACTAAAAACGCTATGGGAAAACAGAACTCGCTCATCAGCTGCTCAAAAAATCAGCGAAAACCTTCAATTTTGGAGCTAACAGACATAAACATAAATAATGTTTGTTAATTTTTTTTTGATGATGCAAAATAATTTGTTTTTTTAGTTTAGGTGGTTTACAGTGATTCGCGAGTTTATAACCGACACAACTCCATCTGTTCAACATGACCCGCCATTTTTCCCAGTGCTTTTGCATTCTTTATTACACGCCAAAACCAATAAAAACTGCTAGCTAAAATTTAAAAGCCTTACTCAAAATTATAAAGTAGTTTTTACCTTGGTGTTGAGCCATATTTAGTGGAAACAGGTGTTTTGATGGATTTTCCATACAAGTCAACCCTTTTTGAGTCTTTTGAAGGTGTTGAACTAAAATTAAATTAAAAATTAAATTAAAAAATGTTAAAAATTGGCAATGTGGTGAATTAAAAAATGTTAAAAATTGACAATCAGAATTAACAATATCATTGTTAGGTAGTACAGGACATTCTGTAAAAGGTCCAGAAGTTGGAAAACAAGAATTTAACCAATGTACAAAATTAAAAGATTGATGTTTATTAAAAGATGTTATATTTGTATTTTTTGATTTAATGAAGAAAAATAAAAATTAAAATGATAACTTGAATTAAAATTTTTGCAATAAGTTACTCCTTTAAAAGAAGGCAAAATTAATAAATTACAATTTAAGCTTGCATTTAAATTCAATTGTCTAACAAAATTGGTTTCTGATTGGAAAGTTTCTGGCTCATTGCGCAAAATTTTGTTCCCAAATACAATAGGACCAAAAAATGATTCATTTATTGCACTTATTTTATTAAGACACTCAAAAAGTCCATCTATTCAAACATTTAAAATACCCAAAAACATTAAAACAAGTGCTAAAATTATTGACAAAGTACTAGCTCAAGGTTTTTTCTTGTTAAACAAACGTTGCAACAAACTTGAAAAAGACAAGTCAGCCAAGTGCTCTTCCCTAGCAGCAATAGCAGCTGCTGCAGCAGCAGTAGCAAGCTTTTTTGAGGAATCCATCTTTTCGATTATGATTTGTTATTCTGAATACCACAAAGGTAGAGCTTTTAGAGAGTTACAGTATATAGGCCTCATACGGTAAGTTAAACTTGAATAGTTATTGCTTTTGGTGTTTCAAGGAAAAGCATGCAGCAAGAATCCAAAGGAGCTCCTCCAGACTGAATCAAAACAAACATCTAGATCAAGAAAACCGCCAATTTCGCCAGTTTTAGCTCCACTTAGACCAAGGGAAATGCCATACACGGTTGATCCATACATGTAATCAGTGTAGGTAAGTCTAAGAGTTTCTGTCAATGGGCGTCTTTAGTGACACAAAATTTCAGTCATTGACAAAAATCGTTCTCTACCATCACTTTCGAGAACATTCAAGTTATCCTTGGCATCTTTTTATAAGAGCATCGAATTGACTCAACTAAAACAGGCCTTGAATTGTAGAAAACTTGAGGTTCTGACAAATTTAGAGGTTCAAAATAAGTTGAAAGTGTAGACAAATGTCCATAAAGAGCCTTGCTGCTTACAAATGCCATGTACAATCGAGATGGTACTGGACCTCCATCAAGACAATTGTTCCAATGAAACATGTTAGAACCTTTGGAAATTGTCATAATCCTTGTCTCAATACGAGTGTAAAGCAGTGATGGTTGATGTTTCAAACATTCTAAAGCCTTTGCATGAAGGTGAGGCCTTAAAGCATGGCGCCTAAATCGAAATTTTGCCCGTTCAAACACAACTTGGTGTTGTCTGGGTGGAGATGGTGAGTGGTTACACAAGAAAAAGTTGTTGAAAGCTGCATTTGGCTTTAATGGTAATGGACACTTTTGGAGGCATCCACTGCTAGCAACTCATAGTCATAAGCAAATCATTGTACAAATAAGATTTTAAATGAACAGTTTTTGATTGAATAACTGAATTTTTCATATCATTAAAGTCTTGTCCACCATAATCTGTCACTTTGCCTTCCAAATCTTTTTTTTCTTCCCTAACTACATTTGATGATGTCAAATGAGTGTACCAGGTGAGGTCAAAATGCTTCAAAACACCCTCACAAACAGGAGCATTTGTTCCAAACATGTGTTGAAGCTTGCTTGTATGCAGATAATAGTTCATTGGAGAAGCCAAATCTCCATTTAAACGAACATTGCATGTTGCTAAAGATGAATGCATGCCCATGCAATCTGGGAATACTTTGTCACTCAAAGCAATGGATGGACCCCCTTGGCGAACAACTTTCAAATCCGTATACATCATAAATGAACTAAGATCTGTAAAGTGATCAGGGTCTGTAGGAATTGCAAATACCAAGGTGTTCAACCGTAGTGGAAGAATTGACTTCTACCACTGCCCGCGCCTTTGCTACCTTGCTGGGGGACCTTCAGTGGCTGTTGACTGGAGTTTATCAATCAACGCTCTTCTCCAATGCTGAACAAACAAGACGATTTCACAGACTGGGACGAATGAGCTGGGGCAGGGGCTTTTGTAGGCGGGATTGTTTTGGGGAGGGCGGAGGAGGTAGGCCAGACTCACGTAGGGGGTGCGTCAGAAAGGGCATGGAGGAGGGGTGTCTGAGAGGCGAGGCGGAAGGAAATAGGGCGCTTGGCGGGAGAGCGAGTGGCTGGACAGTTTGGTAAAGGGGCGGGAACGCTGCGGCTGAGGCCGGAAGGATGGGAACTGGGCAGGTTGGAGGAAGAGACATTGAAAGCAGGACCAGTGCAGCAGATGTGGAAAGGAGGGGAAGGGTTGGCGACAAAGAGGATGGCATCGTAGGGAGCGCAGCTGACACATTGAAAATGAAATTTTCTATGACGCCCCTAGGGTTAATGGCGGATTGTCAAAAGTAGAATTGATAGATAGACTGAATGAACTGAAGACGATTCAAATCACTATGTACACAGCAAGGGAGTATGATCTATGGCACCAATCAGGTGATTATGTACTCAACAAAAGAAAAGGAAGGAGCTGGGGAAGAGAATGAGGAAGGGTGGGAGGAGGGGACAGGGTGGATATGGCGCTGCAGCGCGGAGTGGCAGATGTGCGAGGAGGCCAGCATCCGCACGCCTCTCAGCCCCCGTCCTTCGCCCAACTCTGGCAAACAAAACCAAGCTCAGGCTTTTCTTCCCTTCCTGCTCGATTTATATCCTCATGCTATACAAATATTGTTGTGGTAAATGTTACTACTGGGCAGCTAGGAATTTTACGGTTGGAGAAAAGAGAAGTAAAAGAGAGAGAGGAAGGATAAGGGTGGAGGGAGGCTGTAGGGCGGTGAAGGTAGGGCAGTGCAGGGAGTGAGCTGCGGCAGGCAAGCACAGAGGGAAAGAGATGAGAAAGAGCCCAACGCGTCCCCATCCCAGGCGCCCAGTACCCTCCAAATACCCACCCGAGCCCTTCTTTTCTCCCCTCTCACACTGTATCTATCGCCTCCATTCATATATTTACAATTTGTCCTAATATCTTGATCTTGCGGTAGTAAGAATTGTTTCCAGAGATATCGAAAAGGAAGAAGAAAGAAAAGTAGCGCTGTGCAAGGGCAGTGTGGTAGTGGAACTGGGAGGCAGCGTCGGTGGGCTGGCGGAAGTGGCGGCAGTAGCTCGCAGGGCTCTGCCGCTCAACAGACGCCACAACTCCAACACACCACTCAAACAAAACTTTACATCGCCCTCCTCTCTTCCTATCCCCTGTTCTCTATGTACAGGCAGAGGGCAGGGAGTTTGGTGAGGGCTTAGTAGGGGAAGAGGGGAGGCGAGGGCAGGGGCGGGAAGTGGGGAGGGCCCTGCTGGCCGGGGCCCTCTGGAGAAGCTCTGCGCCCAGCTCCCCCTCGGCTGGGCTGCGCTGGCTGGCGGAAAGGAGGGGGAGCACCGGGTGGGAGAAGGGGCAGAGGTTGGAAGTCATGGGGGCCCATGCCAAAGCCAGCGAGTGTGAGCGCCCTTGGGCGCTTGCGGTTGAGGGCGCGGGCAGCCTCCATGTCCTGCCGGTACTCCTTGAGCTTCTCCGCTTTGGCCACGAAGAACTCTTCCAAGGAGGCCAGCGTGAACTTCGGCTTGTACTCCTTGAAGGTCTCCACCACCTGGTCGTTGGCGTAGCGGCCGGGGACGTCGCTGAGGTCGTCGGGGTGGTGGGCGTTGTAGGTGGTGTGCAGCCAGTTGGGGCTGTTCATCAGCTCCACCGTCACCGCATGCATGACTTGGTGTTTGAGGACGGAACCTTGGTCATACAGACAGCGCAAGTAGCGGTAGGCGAGCTTGAACACTTTGTCATGCCCGAAGCGGTAGCGCTGCATCTCAAACACCCTATCCAACCCCTGCATGTGGCCTGCATAGTCTCCAACGACGATGAATGCCTGGGAGAATCTGGTGGCGGCAACGGTGAAGCAGGGTGCCCAGGAGGTGAAGGTTGGGGTGATTTTCTTCTCTTGCCCTGCATTGGAGCGCACGAGGCTGAACAGAACTACCTTGGCCTTGTGGCCAATCTGGGCATCCACGGTCATGACCTTCACCTCCTCATAGCCGGCCTCGACCATCGCCTGGCGCAGATTGAGGCCTTGGGACTTGTAGGGGGTGCTCACCAGCACATCGTCCGGATGGAAGGCCTTGGTGCCGGAGGGATGCAGGGACTTCTTGAACCAGGCGAGCAAGCAGAGGACGGCCTCCACCTTGTGCGGGTTGTAGATGGAGTGGTTGGCGTCCTCCTGCTCGGTGCCAACGATGTTGATGAAGCCGATCCTCTGCCGCAAGTTGGTGAAAGGGAAAAGAGGGGGATTTAGGCTAACACCAGCGACGGGCGGAGGGGCATTGATGCAGTTGTAGAACAGCTGCAGCAGATCCATGCAGGATGCCGGCAGGCGGAAGGTGGTGGTCAAAGGGATGTAAGTGGTGAGGGAGGGATTGGTGGCATTGATGACGTCAAGGATGGAGTGCGTGAGCAACTGGGGGGCAACGCCGGCGCCGGCGGTGTAGGGGGGGAGCTGCTGCGAATCCCCCGCGAACACGACGTTCTCCAGCTTCTCTCCTCCCTGGCCAATAGCCCAAATGGCCTGATCTCTGCTCACGAGGCTGGCCTCGTCTATGAACAGAATGGAGGGATGGAGGTGGAAACTGTCCATCACCCAGTCCCTCATCTTGTCCATAGTAGAGAAAACCACCCTGGGAGCAATGGCATAGAAGAGGGCGCGGCGGAACTTAAATCGAGCAGTGCGCACATCCTTGCGGACAACGGTGATACGCTGGGAGCCGGTGTTGAGCTCCTCCTGCTCCTGGTCCCTCTTCTTCTTCAACAGGAGGTCCATGCGCACCATCAGTTCCTCGTCCTTCACCTCCAAGGCTGCCCAGGTGGAAAGCTTACTTGCAATGCCCTGGCGCTTGAAGGGCTCGGGGATGAAGGAGTAGCGATTGGCGATGAGCTTGTCGTCCAGGGCCTCGCCGGCCTGGATCTTCTGGATGGCCTCCTCCAGCAGCTCGTCGCTGATCTTCTTGAACGCGGGCAACAATGTGTTGCTCTCCACCCACTTACCCTTCTCCTTCAATCTCTGCTCCTCCTCTTCCTGATGGCAGAGATGTGTCTCTGAGGCCATTTGGAGAGCTCCATAGAGGCGCTGGCGCATGGCCTTGTCCTCAGCCGTGGTGAGCTGGGCCGCCGGCATCAGCATCTCCACCGCCTTCAGGTAGCTGTCCAGACCTTTATCTGCTGCAAAGTTGGTTTTGGTGATGAATAGGATGACGTAGTTGTCATCCTCGCCTCGTTCCATGAGCAGCCGAAGGATGGAGAGGGTGAGGACGAAGGTCTTGGCACCGCCGGCGACGCCGTCGATCACCACGATCCGGCCCTTGTTCTCGGCCAAGGAGAAGGAGGCCAAGACTCTGGAGGTGAAGGCCTGTTCTGGGGTAGGAGTGAAGTGGAACCGCTCATTGAGGAAGGCGAACCAGGCGGTGGACTTGGAGTCGTTGATGAGCAGGAGATTGACGGTGTACTCACCTTTGTGGTCTTGGTGCAGGGTGGGGAAGAATTGTATGCCGGCGTCGCGGAGCGGGGGCAGGACAGCGTTCTTGGCCACCACGGAGCGGTACTGAATGGCGAACACCTTCTGGAAATAGGCCAACTGCACAATGTCGATGTCCACGTCATCCCGTATGTCCGCCTGCATGCCCTTGGACTGGAAGTCTGCTTGGATGACCTTGGTCCATACATCGCCCATGGTCTGAGAGGAGGGGACCAAGGTGATGATGCACTTCTCGGAGCCGGAGTCCTCTGCGGCCAGCAGGGCGGTGGGCGTGGTGGCATCTGCCGACGCCGAGGACGCCTCCGGCTCAGGCTCTGCCTTCTTTTTCTGCTTCTTCGCCTTTTTCTTCTTTCCTGAGGATGATGATGAACCTGAAGTTGCAGAGCGGAAACCGGGCAGGACACGGCAGAGATGGGCAGCTCAGCGCCAGCCAACGGGGCCCCATCGCTGCCGAGCAAGTAGAGGGTGGTGAAGGTGCGCTGGGTGAAGATGCCTGCCTGGTCCCTCGTCATCTCCACTTCCAGCACCTCCTTGGCTTCTTCATGCTGAACCTTGAGAGAGGCAGGAACCACTGCTGCAAACAAGGGCATCCGGAGCAGGGTGCGGTAGGCATCGTAGTGGAGCAGGGTGGGGGTCAGGGCGGCGGAGATGGCCAGGCGGATGGGCTCTGGAAGGGCCTGTAGAGTGTCTTCCAACCGATTGGACCAGGACACAGTAGGGCTGAGGCGCCGATGGAAGCTGTGCATGGCGTGCGCCGCCTTGGGGGTGAAGATGCAACAGGAGTCGATGTGGAAGAGCTGGGAGAAGGGGGAATGGCGGAGGGGGCGCTGGTGGCTGGTGGGGAGATGGGTGGCATGGAGGATGTAGACGATGTCGCCCTCCACCAGGCGGTCCATGCGCCCTTTGCTGCTTCCATAGATCTGCGTCTGCTCATCCAGATAGGCAAAACCATGGACATGGCGACGGGCTGCCTCCTCTTGGGCCTGGTTGAAACAGGCCACCATCTGCACCTTCTCCTCCTGGCTGATGAAACGGCCCTTCTTCTTGCCCTTCTTCTGCTTCTTGGGCTTCTTGTCCTCCCCTTGTCCTACCTGGTCATAGTCGGGGTCCTCCTCCTCCATGGGCTCCGGTTCATTGGTGTCCTTGTAGATGGCGGTGTTGTAGAAGGCAACCCAGGTGGGGCCACGCTTGGGCTGCTTCCCGTCCTCCTCCATGTCCACCTGGCGCGGGGGCACATCGGGGCCAGTCACCAGGTTGCCCTTGGACTCCTCGAAGAGCTGCTTGTCCAAGGCCCCTTCCGCCTCTCCTGTCTTTGCACCTGGGGGAAGAGGAGGGGGACCCAGCTCAAGTTCCTCGAGGGCGTTGGCATCCGCCTCCAGGTCCAGTTTGCCGGCGGCGCCCTCCTGGTTGTCGGCATGTGCCTGGTGGCAGACGACGCCGAAGGAGCCCGCCAAGTGGTCCAGGTGGTCATAGAGGAGGCCGTAGGCGCCGATCCAGAGCTTGAAGGGCTTCAACAGGTCCACCTCCCGCTTCTTCAAAGGGTAAAGGAGAACCTCTGTGCCAGGCGGGGCCAGGACGGAGAGCAGAGTGCAGAAATAGTGGTGGATGGCCGAGTGGGTGTCCCACTGGTGCAGGCTGTAGAAGAGGGGCACCTGTTGCACCTGTGGGGGAACCTTGATGACGGGGATGATCTGGGCTTCGGGCAGGCCGAGCAGGTAGCTGATGCGCTGGATGGCGGCGGCCGAGAGCTGGACAAATGCCGTGTTGGGGGCCACCCGCGCGTCGCCAGGGGGCTGGATGGTGTGAGCATGGAGGGGCTCTGAGAGGTCAACCAGGTCAAGGGGCTTGTCCGCTCTGGGGTCTGGGGGCTGGGCGAAGACGCGGGTGTTCTGGGCCCCAGTGAAGCCGGGCGGATGGGCACCGATGAGGACACTGCGGTCAACGGCGGGGATGGCATTGGCCTTGCCGATGGGGAAGGGGACGATGGTGGACTGGCTCTGCTCGGCCCCGGGGACAGGGTTGGGGTTGCTCATGGAGATAGAGAGGCAGCAGCGTACTGCTTTCAGGTGGGGGGGAATGGGAAGGAAGCAGTTGGGTAGCTTCCCTCGCGTCCTGGGGCAGGGTGCAGGGAAGAGGAGAAGGGAGAGAGTGAGCCGGTTGAGAGAGAGAGGCAGCAGCGTACTGCTTTCAGGTAGAGAAGAATGAGAACCTTGTGAAGGAGTCGAAGCGCAAGAGCGGAGTCAGGTGGTGACTGAGCTGTGCTTCAGCTGGAAGTTCAATCTCTTTCTCCTTTCTGAAAGCAGGCGCGCTACCGGGGAGAGGAGGCGGGGAGGAAAAGGGAAAGGGTAGAGGGGGAAAGACAGGACAGTAGTCGCTTCTCCCTCCTGCTCCCTCATTGGCTGTCCCCCCTACCGCGCCAGCCTAACCTAGGAGGACTCTACTCTCCGATGTTGGGGAAGGGGGAGAGAGGGAGAGGGAGAGGCAATCGGTGAAGGAGTGCATGAATTGAGGGACTGAGCAGCGGTGGGGGCTTATATAGGCCAGGCCCAGCCACACCTAGCCCAAACACTCGGCTGGGCTGGGGAGGGGGAGCGGAGGGGAGAAGGGAGGGAGAGAAAGGCAGTCTGGCACAGCGATTGGCTCAACTGGCAAGGGCAGGCGCCTTTATAGGCTGGGCGGCTGGTTCAAGTCACAACAACGGATGGAGAGGGGGGTGAGGGGAGCAGGGCGGGATTTGAATCCCGTCAAATAATTACACTCATCCCCCCAGCCAGGAAACAGAGCGAGGGGGAAGTGGCACAAGGAGGGCTTTGTGCCAAGAAAAACGCTAGGCCCTGGCCAGCCTAGAGGGGCTTGGCCTGGCCGCTATCTGGGCGCCTAGCGCCCAGCGCAGGCCCAGGCACAGGAAAGAGGGGAGGGGGGGAGAACGGGGGTGTTGTGGAGAGGCGCTGGCTTGCAACAGCCTGAGAAAGCGCAAGATGTCAGAGATGGCAATCAGTCCATCCGGGCTGGCTCTGCCGGCTCTCCGCCCTGCCTTTCCTGGCTGCACAAAAGTGGCGGGAAAAGGACTTGGGATGCCTGCTCCAGGCAGGCGCTGGGAAATGCAACAGAGGTAGGGGGAAAAAGGCGGATGGACCACAAAGGCGAAGCCGGGGAGGGCATGAGTCAGAAAGGAAAAGACGGCGGGGAAGTCTGGCTCACAAGTGGCCTCTGGCAGAGACCTGGTCCGTTGGTGCAGAGCGGGAAGAGGTCGGGCAGACGATAGTGCCTGACAAAAGGAAAGGAAAAGGAGCGGAAACAGGACAGGAAGGCCAGTGCATAGCAAGGGCGAAGGGGGCATGCCTGCGGGGAGGAAGGGTCTGGTCCTGTGAGCGCTCTGCTAACACTGGCAGTGGGATGCTCTGCACTGCCTTCTAACTGGCGGCATAGAGGGAATAGGATGTGCAAGAGAGGGTGGTGGGAAATAGATGCGAGGAAATGGAAAAAGGGAAGGGGGGTGTTTTGGCAGCAGCGCGCAAAAGGCCTGTGGTAGCCAACCAACTCCATCATTCATTTCATCACGCTTCAACGCCTCTATCTCTGCCTTTTCTACTATCCTTCTATCTATCGCAATTGCCTCGAAGATTAACTAGGGCGCGGGAAAGAGAGAGGGGCGGGATTGCAGCAATAGTTTTGCTGCAGGCAGTACGCTGCCGCCTTCCTTCACTTGTCAACCCTTCGACCTCGCTCCTCAGCATGTCCAGGTTGGCCTGTTTCCCTTTTCTCTCTGCTAGTCCCCTATCCTTGATGCACCTTGGTTCAGCAAGCAGACAGTGATAGGGATGGAGAAGGGTGCGGATAAAAGGAGGGCACAGTTTGGGAGGGAAGAGGCGGGTGAGGAGTGAGGAAGAGGAAGGTGAAGGGAGGGCAGGATACTCTGCAGACCTTCTGAGCCGCTAGGCCTTCTGGGTAGGGGGTGTCCTCTTCTGACAGGAGATGCTAGTACTCTTCTGGACATCATCAATTGAGGGGGAGGATTTGTGGGGCCCTCTTGTGTGCCTCATGAAAGGCGAGTTCAATGGGTAGGGCGGCTGTTGGACTGCGCAAGGCAAGAGGGGAGGGGGAGGGACGGGAAAGGCAAGAGGCCCCGCCCCCCTTTGTGCCTCATAGGGGGTGGTGATTGGCCGCTTTCCCTCGCCTCTGACGAGGTCAATAGGATGGCGAGTGCTCAGCACGGGGTCAGAATACCTACCAGTGCTGAAGCTCTACTGGGGAAGTTAATGTTCCCCAGGGAGGGGTGTTCTATATATACAAGGTCTGACGGCTCATAGTTGGGGCGACCTTGTGGCCAGGACCTTTGCCCCCAACTCGGGCCCTCTCCTCCTTTCCACAACGGCATGTGCCGACGAGTGAATGCGGCACATGGCCGGTGTCTATGCCTCAAGACGATCAGCAACTGGGGATTCGGGGGGGAGAGGGTCAGATGCGTTACGAGAGTCCCCAACGCTGACTAGTCCTGGCCACAACGCTGGCCAGCTCGGTCGCCCCTAATTTTTGCAAAAAGTTTTGCTTTCCCTGTCTGCCTTAGCTGCGCCTGCACTTCCCCCCATCCCCCCTCTTTCTCCTGCATCTCTTTTTTGAGGGCAGGGGGAAGACAAAAAGGGACAGGGCAGTGGAGGTGAGGCAGGGGTGGGGAAGGCAAATACTGGGGGCATGATGGGCAAAGCTCCCCCCTTCTGTGCGCTCAACCGTATACCTGGTTGGAGTATAGGGAGGACAGTAAGGGTAAGGGGAGGAGAGAAAAAGAGTAGCGTGTAGGAGGGGTGGATTGGCTGGGTTGCGGTAGCTGAGAGGGCGGGGGATGTTTCACGGGCGTTTGTGCTGAAAAGGGTGGGAGGGAACGGTGGCGTAGGCTCTTTCCCTTAGTAGGCTTGCTGGCTTCAATTCTCAACCCTGACCTCAGCTCATTTGCCCTATCCTTACGGCAAGCGAGGGAGGGTAGGGAGTTTTGGTAGGGAGGGGGAATTGGGGGAAAAGGGAGGGCTTTGCACAGCGTCCAAGGGGGTGATTTTGGGCTAGAGGCAGAGTGAACCTTGATGGTGTAGGAGGGGGGTTTGCAGTTCTCGGCACAGTCGTTCGATGAGCTGCTTCCGCAGCCGCCGTAGTCAGAGCCGTTCCCGGGGGAGAAGCCAAGGAAGAGGGCTGGGGGTCGCGGGGCCCATGGGGGCCTCCGCTGGCAGCGTCGTCTTTGCCCTGGTGAATGCTGTGGGGGCTGGGCTTGGTGGGGCAGACGGAGGCGATGGAGCGGATGGAGATGGGGGCGGGGCAGACGGGGCGGCTGCCAGAGTTCTGGATGGAGGGCTGGGGCGGCGTGTGGCTTGGCGCCTGCGGCGCCGGGAACAGCGACGCCGGGCCCGGGCGTTGCGGCGGCGCCTGGACCAGCTCTCCTCCCCCCGGCTGACGCGGGGGGGAGTGCTCACTCTCCTGCACTCCTCCAGCCCCATGAACGTCCTCTGCCCCGCCATTGGTGGGGTCTTCCACATGTTGACAGGGAGCGGATTCCGGCCCAGCTTTCATCGGGCCACAGCGGACCTGGGGACGCTGGGGCTCCACTGAGGGCCGGCGGCGTTCGAGAGCGGCTGGCTGCCCTTCTTGGAGCTGGCCATGGACCTGCGGGAGGCGCCCCGATGGCGGGAGTGGCCGTACTACATCAGCAGGGGTGCTAGGCCCTGGGAGCGGCGGCCGGGAGACGCCGAGTGGCGCCGATGGAGCGTCGCCGTTGGGGTTGGCCACTTTTGCCTCAATTCTGCAAGGGGGGCAAAGGGAGGGAAGATGGCAAGTTTGGTAGGTGATCTGCAACGACAGCCTCGTCAACTACTACTACGACGAGCCAGTGTTCTTTGCCTACTTCGACCGGAAGCAGCATTGCCCGGTGGTGACGCTGTGGCGAGCTGAGCACCGCGTGCAGTGGCTCTTCTGGGAGGTGCAGCGGCTGGGGCAGCTGGCCTCAGAGGAGCAGCAGGAGGCTCGACGCCAGAAGGCGGTTGGCTCCTTTAGCCTGGTGGAAAGAGGAGGGTGGAAAGGGAGTGGGGAACCTTTTTAGGAGCTGGCGCGGACTCGAGTGCAGCTCGCCCAGGCCAAGTGGGATAAGGGCGTGGCGGAGAATGACCTGTCCAAGCTCCAGCACCAGGTGCGCCATCTCCGCGGAATGTTCATTGGCGCCGCTTCTCTCACTGATGCGGAGAAGGTCTGTTCCACCTCTTTTTTGCCTCCTCTGCCTGGGTGAGGAAGAGGGGAATTGGCAGATTCGCCAGGCGCTCAAGTGCATGGCCCGCATGAACCTCTAGAACGCCACCTTTTTATTTATTTACCTTTTGGTTTCTTTCTTATTTGGAGGCATTTTATCCAACTTTATGCTTATTTTAATTTATACACCATCCCATGATCTACCGCTACCTCTGCCTGTCTGTGGGCGCTTTCTTACTGCCAGTTTATGGATTCCTTGAAAGTTATTTTATCGCTCTTTAGCACTGTGAACGCAACATATTACACGGAACCTCACTGGTTTCTGGGCAAGGAAGCGGCGGCAGAGGCTGAGGCCGAAGGGACAGCCGGTCTTCCGTGGGCGGAGTGGAAAGGCATGAAAAGATTTTTCTTACGTGTTCGGGCCAGAAACGCTTTGTAAAAAGTCTGCCAACTATTTTAGAATGGATTTAATGATAAGCCCCACACTTTTTCTTATGTGTTTGGCCCGTAAAAGCTGTTTCACCGAAGGAGTCCAGGCTTGGATAACTTTTCAAAAATGATGTTTGCCTAGTAATGCGGCATAAAAACGCTTTTTGATTAGCGCTAAAACTGTTCAGAAACGTTTTTTTGAAACGATAGTGCTTATGTGTTCGGAGCCAAAAGTCACTTTTAAAAAGTTTTCACGCTATCTGGCCATCAGGTTAGACCTAGAAAAGTACTTTTTCTTACGTGTTTAGGCAAGGAAAGCTTCTTTAAAAACAGATTTCACCTAGGATTTCTTAAATTAAACAGGACTAAACTGCTTTTTCTTATGTGTTCAGGCCAGAACTCACTTTTTAAAACTTATTCCACATAATAGGAACGAGCAGGGGCGGCGGGGCGACCCGGGAAACGGGCGGCTGCGCATTCTGTTGGCCGCGCGGGGCAGGGAAAGCGGAGGGGTGGCCCTGCGAGGCAGCCATGCGAGGCTACTTGGGCACTTGATGTGGCAGGGCAAGCATTAGGCCGCTTCGGAGAACCCAATCTGCAAGACATCCCTGCCTACTCGCAGCGCCTCAATGCTGCAAGCAGGCTTTGCAGGCCTTTCAGGTACGGCAGGGATGGACTCCAGTCCCCCCTGCTGCCCATGCGACGGCAATTTTTGACCGCCCCACTGCTGTTGTGGTGGGGCCACAGTTCACAAGCAGGGGAAGGGGAGAGACGGGGTGAGTTTTGGGGATGCCACGCGCAGGGCTACTTGAGTCTCTTATGTAGCAGGGGCAGCATTTGGCCAGCAAAAGAGGCTGGCTGGAGTGCCGTGGGCCCACTGGCAGTGCATTTGCACTGCAAGCGGGTCGAGTCTTTCAGGGCTCCACATTCTTGCACACTCATTCTTGGCAGCCGCAGTTGCAGCCAGAATTTTTGAAACCTCACTGATGCGGCGGTGGGGCCACTGGGAGTGTTGCTAGGGCCTAGATTTGGCCCTACCTGGGCCAGGGGCCGGGGGCCGGCGGAATGCCCCTAGGGCTAATGGAGCCGGCGGCCGGGGCCTGTGGGAGGCCAAGCCTTGGCAGTAGGCGGAACGAGAGAGAGTTCCAGTTCACAGAGAAAGGCAGCAGCGTACTGCCTTCGGGTGAATTGAAAAGAGAACCTTGAGAGGGGAAAGATGAGGGAGGGGAGGAGTAGCTGCAAGGGCTTGGCCTCAAACCCAGGCAGGCTGTTGGCCTAGTCGACGGCGGAGGTGTCGGAGCCGGAGTCGGAGCTGGAGCCGCTCAACTGGACGCTGGCGCCGACCACGGAGGCCGGGTGGAGGGTGCCGGGGCAGGCCAAGGACTCCTCCTCCTCCTCTGCGGCCTGCTCAGGCTGGAGGCGGGGGTAGGCAGGAAGCAACCGGTTGTGGTGGGCGACCTGGTGAATGGCTTTGGGCCCGAGAAGTCGGCGAGGAGGTAGTTGGGGAAGTTGATGGCCATGACGACGTAGAAGCCGCTGGTGTTCCGGTAGTTCCGGAACTTCTTGTTCTGGCCCTTCGGAACCTGGTTCCTAGGCTTGGAATAATAGACCTCATCCCCGGGGGTGAAGATGGTAGGCATTTGGCGCTGTCTGTTGTAGTAGCATTTGTAGGTGCGCTGAGCCTTGCCGAGGTTGGCGAGGGCAAGAGCGCAGATGGAGGAGAGGTTGTAGGTGAGGTCGGCCATGAAGTCCCTGGCGGGGCGCAACTGGGGCTCCACGGGCACCGTCATGGCCTCCCTGGGCCAGGTCAGCTCCCTGCCCAGCATCAGCTTTGCCGGTGAATAGCCTGTGTCGGTGTGAGGGGTAGAGCGGTAGGTGAAAAGTACCTGGGGGATGTACTCGTCCCATGCATCGGGGCTCAGGTCGGTGATGGCGCGGAGCAGGGCAATCAGGGACTGGTTGAGGCGCTCCACTCCGCCTTGGGTGTTGGGCTGGTAGGGGGTGGAGTAGGAGTCTTTGATGCGGAACCTGGCCAGGAAGGTGGTGAATATGTTGGAGGTGAAATACCGGGCTCCATCGTGCACCAGCTCTCTCGTCGTGCCCAGCCTAAAGATTACCTGGTCTCGCAGGAAAGCAGCGATTTTCGGCGAGGTCATGTTGGCCAGGGCAGCGGCCTCCGGCCACTTGCTGGTCCAGTCCTGGTAGACCACGATGTTTCTATTGCCGGAGGGGGTGAGAGGCATTGGACCCATGCAGTCAATCTCCCCTCTGAAGTTGACTGGGCACAGGAGGAGGGGAAAAAGGGGTGCCTTTGAGGGATGGGCGGGGTATTTGGCGTGGACGCAGATGGGACAGGTGTGGATGTAATCGCGGACGTCCTTGTCGAGCAAGGGCCAGTAGTAGTAGATGCGGAGGCAATTCACCATCCTTGCTACTCTGCAGTGCGCCCCTAGTTTGTCATGGTAGGCTTTGATAAGCGCTATCCACTGTGAAAATGGGGCAAATAAAGGGGGTAGAGACTGGTGAGGTTTGCGGTGGTGGCAGAAGAGCATGCCTGCGAGGCCGACCTCGGTGTCCGCCGCAATGCGCTTCACGGCCTTCCCCGCCGCCGGCTCCGGCTCCTCCCCTTGCGTCAGGTACTTCATCACTGCGCCCACCAATGGGTCCACTCACTGCGCTCTAAGGAAAGAGTCGTCTAACAAGACATAAGGCGGTGCAGGGACGAGGCCTTCTGCTGGTGTAGGTGCGAGTGGCAGGGGCTGGGCCAGCTGAGGCTGGAGCGGGGGCAGTTGCAGGTCCTGCGCAGGCTGTTCTGGTACAGGCTCCGCTGCCTCTTCATCAGCTGACAACTGAGTAGGGGGTTCTACCGGAGGGGCAGTAGGCGGAGGAGTAGGAGGGAGTGGAGGTGCAGGAGAACGGGGCCTTCCTGGTCTCCGTCGTAGAGGCGACTGGGGAGGTGGAGCTGCTGGAGGTGGCGGAGGTCGGAGGCAGAGTCGGGCACCTCTCTGCCAGTGGGCCGCGTTCACCTGGCCAACCTCATTGGCCTTCTGCACAATCTCCTGCACTTCCTGCTCACTCCACTTAGGCCACCTCTCAAACTCTTCTCTGCTGTTTCTGTGGGCGCCTGATTGAAAATGCGGGGTGCAGCTCCAGGCACCGGTCGGCTCAGGGTGTCCGCATTTGCGTGCTTCTGCCCTTTTCTGTAGACCAACTCAAAGTTGTAGTCTGAAAGAAAAAGAGCCCAATGGTGCAGACAATTGGAGCCTGAGGTCTGGGAGTTGCGTCTGAGGATGGTGGTGAGGGGTGCGTGGTCCACGATGAGGGTGAAGACCCTGCCCCAGAGGTTGTCCTTGCACTCGGCAATGCAGTAGTGGACGGCCAGCAGCTCCTTCTCTGTCACCGTGTACCGCGTCTCTGCCGAGATTATTTTTCTGCTCATATAGCAGATTGGCCTTTCCCCTCCCCCCTGATCTTGGGAGAGGACGCCACCTATAGCATAGTCGGAGGCGTCGGTGTGGAGAAGGAACTGGTATTTGTCGGAGTAGTCGGGGAAGGAGAGGACGGGGGCAGAGAGAAGCGCTCTCTTGAGGGCCTCGAAAGACTGCTGATGGGGTTCGTGCCAGACGAATGGGGGCTCCTCCATCTTTTTGCACCGTTTACCTTTTCCAGCTGGACTTGGAGAAGAGGAAGGTGAAGATGGTTGGGGAGGAGTGGTGGGAGGAGGAGAGGATGTAGGCTGGGGCTGAGTGTCGGTGTTGTCGTCTGGCGGCAATTGTCCCGGGCGCCCTTCCAAGGCCAGCTGCTGGGACTTTTTGGTAACCTTTTGCTGGGATCTCTTGGTGGAAAGGAGGGCGTAGAGTGGTTGGGCGATGTCGGCGTATTTGTCGATGAAGCACCGGTAGTAGTTGACGAGGCCCAAGAAGCTGAGCAGCAGCTTGCGGGACGTGGGCGGCGGCATGTCGCGCACTGACTTCAGCTTCCCTTCATCCGGCCTCAAACCCACCTTTGACAGGGAGTGGCCCAGGAAATTCACCTCTTTTCGGAAGAGCAGCGCCTTGGTGGGCTTCAGTTTGAGGTTGAATTTGTGGAGGAGGGCAAAAACCTTGCCAAGGTGTTCAAGGTGGTCCTCGACGGTGTCGGAGAAGATGAGGATGTCATCGATGAAGTTGAGGGCATGGTCCGTGTCCAGCTTCTGGAAAATTGCGGCCATGACACGAGCGTAGTGGGTGGCTGAGTTTTTAGCTCCGAACGGACTGACCTCGAAGTGAAAGAAGTAAAATACAGAAATATTATTCTTTGAAAAAGTGCAAATGCAATGCTAAACTTTTAAATAGTCAATTTAATAGCATGTTTAATGTTCTTATTATGGTTTATTTTATTGTTGTTAAATTTTGGAGCAAACGTTCCACTGCCTTGTATCCAATGTAGGGCCTTGCTTGAGTCCAGACCCCAAACTCATTAAGTTTCATCTTCTCATCTGTAAAATTAGCTTCATTTATTCATAAATTTGATGTATGAAGTAAATTGCAGAAATATTATTCTTTGAAAAAGAGCAAATGCAATGCTAAACTTTTAAATAGGCAATTTAATAGCATGTTCTAATTATGGTTTATAGTTTATTGTTTTTCAATTTCAGAACAACTGTTTCACAGCGATTGTATCCAATGTAGGGCCTTGCTTGAGCCCAGACCCCAAAATCATTAAGTTTCATATTCTCATCTGTAAAATTAGCTTCATTTATTCATAAATTTGATGTATGAAGAAAAATGCAGAAATATTATTCTTTGAAAAAGAGCAAATGCAATGCTAAAAATTTTAATAGGCAATTTAATAGCATGTTCTTATTATGGTTTATAGTTTATTGTTTTTCAATTTCGGAACAACTGTTCCACATTGATTGTGCCCAATGTAGGGCCTTGCTTGAGCCCAGACCCCAAAATCATTAAGTTTCATCTTCTCATCTGTAAAATTAGTTTCATTTATTCACAAATTTGATGTATGAAGTAAAATGCAGAAATATTATTCTTTGAAAAAGAGCAAATGCAATGCTAAACTTTTAAATAGGCAGTTTAATAGCATGTTCTTATTATGGTTTATAGTTTATTGTTTTTCAATTTCGGAAAAACTGTTCCACAGCGATTGTATCGAATGTAGGGCCTTGCTTGAGCCCAGACCCCAAAATCATTAAGTTTCATCTTCTCATCTGTAAAATTAGCTTCATTTATTCATAAATTTGATGTATGAAGTAAAATGCAGAAATATTATTCTTTGAAAAAGAGCAAATGCAATGCTAATCTTTTAAATCAGCAATTTAATAGCATGTTCTTATTATGGTTTATAGTTTATTGTTTTTCAATTTCAGAACAACTGTTCCATATTGATTGTGTCCAATGTAGGGCCTTGCTTGATCCCAGACCCCAAAATCATTAGGTTTCATCTTCTCATCTGTAAAATTAGCTTCATTTATTCATAAATTTGATGTATGAAGTAAAATGCAGAAACACTATTCTTTTAAAAGCACAAATGCAATGCTAAGCTTTTAATTAGGCAATTTAATAGCATGGTTAATGTTCGTATTATGGTTTATATTTTATCATTGTTAAATTTTGGAGCAAACGTTCCACTACCATTGTATCCAATGTAGGGCCTTCCTTAAGCTCAGACCCAAAATCATTAAGTTTCATCTTCTCATCTGTAAAATTAGCTTCATTTATTCATAAATTTGATGTATGAAGTAAAATTCAGAAATATTATTCTTTGAAAAAGAGCAAATGCAATGCTAAACTGTGGCGTTTCCCTAGCCAGTTTCGTTGACCTTGAGCTGGTGCGGCGGGCAGAGCTGTGCTGGCATTCATTCTGTCCTAAACCCGCTTCCTGTTCCCTCCCACTTTCTCCCTTTGGTGCACCATGAATAAAGAGATCCTCGCTACGTTACTGCTGCAATTCACCACAGCGTTTGGTACAGAGAGCTTGGTTTGCTAAGCTGTACCCTCGACCGACCACCTCTACAAAGCCGACTACAATGCCCAGCACAACTTCCGCCTACAGCCCCCTTTCTACAACTCCAGCCTTTGATTGAGCCGCCTTCTAACAGCCAGCTTTCGAGTCAATGGCTCCAGTCACCGATCTACCAGAACAGGACAGCGAATCGAGACCAGCCTGCAATGCCAGCCTTCGCTTCACTGCTAGACAGAATCACCTGCAGCGCCCGGACTTCACCCAGCCAGAGACGGCCTCGAGAACTCCGATCAGGCGGCATCTGTGACTATGCTGCAAGGAATTGAAAATTGACTTTGAGTCTATTTTAAATGTCCGATCTTCACCAGCAACATCGCAGCTCTGAGTTTCACACTATCATTGAGCGGATATTGCAAAACTCTCTACGTCAGCCAACATCATCGATGACGTCAGCCAACGTCAGTGCCACCGTACTTTGCTGCGACGGGTCCAGAAGTGAACTGAAAAGTTCCTCTTCAACTACCAGCCCGCTTCAATGATTTCACTCTATCCTCTACTCTAGCAGACAAAATGGCATCTGCGCCGCCTTCTACCGCCTACACGCACAGTGCCATGAAGCTCCGCCTTTGGAAGACGTCTCTCCAATTCCACAGAGGCCATCACTATCACTCCCCTTCCTTCCTGAGCCTACAGCCAGAGGTCGGTGGTGTACCAGGCCTACGGAATCCTGGACGGCTTCCACAACGACTTTGGCGACTGCATGAACGCGTACAGCATCATGAAGTTCCCCGTCTGGAAGGCGCCCACTCCAGACCTCAAAAGGTCTCCTGCCCTCCGCCCCCCTCCTCACTCCACCCAGCAGTAAGAGGTTGGTGGTGTACCTGGCAGACGGAAACCTGGACGGCTTCCAATTCCGCCTCCACGGACACGACAACGAATTGGCCAACTGCGATCAATTCGCCGCCTGCCAGACTTTGCACTATCTATTGAGATATGCAAATTCTATCTATGCTTCTTTCGACGAATCCAAAAGGAGGCGAGAGTAGCGCTAAACATAAAGTTTACGTAACTCTGAAAAGCCTCTTTTGGAGCGGCCAACAGACAGTTCTGCTCCGGCAACTCCTCCCACTCTGCCCTGCCTTCAGCTCTGCGCCTCTCCTCTGAGCAAGTTGCCAGCGTCATCCCGAGCTGCGTCAATCCCTTCACGGCCATCAATGACTGCAACTTGCCTGGCGTCATCCTGAGCTGCATCCACCTCTTCTCCACCTTCAACCTGCAGCAATTGCTCAGCGTCATCCCAAGCTGCGTAAATTCTTCGCGGCTTTCAACATGAACAATTGCTCAGTGACATCCCGAGCTGCATTAATTTCTTCACGGCGTTCAACCTGAACAAATTGTCAGCATCATCCCAAGCTGCATCAATTCTTCGCGACAGCCTGCATAATTGCTCAGTGTCATCCCGAGCTGCGGCAAACTCTCTGCTGCCTTCCAACTAAGCAATTGCACGGCCACTTGCCCCTGCCTACGGGCCTAAAGAATCAACGTAAGAGAAACAACATAAACCCGAGCAGACAAAACACTGTCATCCCGAGCTGCGGAATTTGGTGCAATCCAGCCAGGCCAATTGTTCCAGTCATAAGAAGCGCAGAGAAAGTACTACTTTCTCACCACCCTTGAAAGGCCCTCATCACTCTTCGATGCCCAAAAGGCACAGCCAAAGCTTTGCCGCCCTCCCATCCCATGGCCTGTATGCAGCCAAAGGACCTCCAGCCCTCCCTCCAGCGGATTCACTTGTACCAGTTTCAATGTCCGATCTTCACCAGCAACATCGCAGCTCCGAGTTTCACACTATCCTTGAGTGGATATTGCGAAACTCTCTACATCAGCCAACTTCATCGATGACGTCAGCCAACGTCAGTGCCACCGTACTTCACTGCGACGGGTCCAGAAGTGAACTGAAAAGTTCCTCTTCAACTACCAGCCCGCTTCAATGATTTCACTCTATCCTCTACTCTAGCAGACAAAACACTGTCATCCCGAGCTGCGGAATTTGGTGCAATCCAGCCAGGCCAATTGTTCCAGTCATAAGAAGCACAGAGAAAGTACTACTTTCTCACCACCCTTGAAAGGCCCTCATCACTCTTCGATGCCCAAAAGGCGTGGCCAAAGCTTCGCCGCCCTCCCATCCCATGGCCTGTACGCAGCCAAAGGACCTCCAGCCCTCCCTCCAGCGGATTCACTTGTACCAGTTTCAATGTCCGATCTTCACCAGCAACATCGCAGCTCCGAGTTTCACACTATCCTTGAGCGGATATTGCAAAACTCTCTACATCAGCCAATGTCATCGATGACGTCAGCCAATGTCAGTGCCACCGTACTTTGTTGCGACGGGTCCAGAAGTGAACTGAAAAGTTCCTCTTCAACTACCAGCCCGCTTCATTGATTTCACTCTATCCTTTTGGATTTTGTGAAATTGTTCTATGCCGACGATTGAGACCAGATTCGACTTCACTGCCTGGCATTGAAAATTAACTGAAAAGTTTCTTTTCATGCCATCTTCCAAGCATCGTCGACAGAATTTCATTATCCTTGAACGGATTTTGAAAATTCTCTACTGCTGCTAACCGACCAGCTCCAAAAACAACTTTGCAGCTGGACTTTGAAAAATTGGCTATTGTCAGTTTTCAAAGCACTCCGCTACCAGCTCCAGTTTCCGTCAGCACAAGATCAACTTTGCTGCTTGAGCATCGAAAACTAACTGAAAAGTTGTTTTCCTGCTATCCACGCAAGCATCGTCAACGGCAATTTCATTATCCTTGAACGGATTCTGAAATACCCTGCAGCCACCAGCCAGCAATGGAATCTTCGCATCTGCTGCTAGAGTTCAAAATTGGCTTTGGTCAGTTTTCAAACTCACTGCTGCCCGCTGCAATCTTCACCGGCCAGCAGCTATCAGCTTTCCAGCCGATGCTTTGTCTTCGCTGCTAGAGTTCGAAAATTGGCTCCGATCAGTTTTCGGAACACACTGCTGCCTGCTGCAATCTACACCGGTCAACAGCAGCCAGCTATCCAGCAGAAGCTTTGCCTCTGCTGCTCAAGTTTGGAAATTGGCTCCGATCAGTTTTCAAACTCACTGCCACCGGCTGCAATCTACACCGGCCATCACCGTTTATGAATCCTTTCAGATTTGTAAACTTTTGAGCATTGCTGGAGAAGACCAGCCCGATTCAGTATCGACCACCGTCTTTTGACTTCGTCCATCTAGATTCACTAATTTTCCTGATTATGTGAATCTCAGCGCAAGAAACGGGAAGACACTTGGCGAGACCGATTCAGAATCAACCTCTACTCTTCGATGACTGACAGCGGCCTGCATGGGCACAGCCTAGTGGACTGCATCCACTGCGGCCTCTACGCCCTGTCAGCCGTCTGCAGCCCCAGCCTGCTTGCCTACGGCCAGAAGGACTACTTCATGGACAGCGTCAACTGGGAGCGCAACACCTTTGAGGCCTTCACCCTCAGCGTGTGCTCCGACAGCAATGCCGTCCACAAAGGGCCCTCCAGAGACCTGCGCCCTCCTCCT
The DNA here is from genome assembly GCA_030248095.1 of Ptycholaimellus sp. GST1_10. Taxonomy (NCBI): domain Eukaryota; kingdom Metazoa; phylum Nematoda; class Chromadorea; order Chromadorida; family Chromadoridae; genus Ptycholaimellus; species Ptycholaimellus sp. GST1_10. The sequence continues at coordinate 925 of JASANA010009271.1, read as the reverse complement.
TCTGCCCGTCCTTGAAGACCGCGTAGCTCCCAGACACCTACCGCTGCTCTCGCTACGGCTTCCTGGACGACCACAACTGGAACCTGGATGCCGCAGGCTGCAACATGTTCAGTATCCTGGACAACTTTGACTGCGGCCTCTGCCACTTCCAGCTCACCATCGGCAACATCCAACTGGCCTCCAAACTCCGCCTGTTTGACTGCGGCCACTGCTTGCTGCCAATCCTCTGCTCCAGCATCAAGCGGAACTAGTCCGGCATCTGCGCCGCCTTCTACTCCGGCAGCTACATGTACACGCACAGTGCCATGAAGCTCCGCCTTTGGAAGACATCTCTCCAATTCCACAGAGGCCATCACTATCACTCCCCTTCCTTCCTGAGCCTACAGCCAGAGGTCGGTGGTGTACCAGGCCTACGGAATCCTGGACGGCTTCCACAACAACTTCGGCGACTGCATGAACGCGTACAGCGTCATGAAGTTCCCCGTCTGGAAGGTGCCCACTCCAGACCTCAAAAGGTCTCCTGCCCTCCGCCCCCCTCCTCACTCCGCCCAGCAGTAAGAGGTCGGTGGTGTACCTGGCAGACGGAAACCTGGATGGCTTCCAGCTCCGCCTCCACGGACACGACGACGAATTGGCCAACTGCGATCAATTTGCTGCCTGCCAGACTTTGCACTATCTATTGAGATAAGCAAATTCTATCTACGCTTCTTTTGACGAATCCAAAAGGAGGCGAGAGTAGCGCTAAACATAAAGTTTACGTAACTCTGAAAAGCCTCTTTTGGAGCGGCCAACAGACAGCTCTGCTCTGGCAACTCCTCCCACTCTGCCCTGCCTTCAGCTCAGCGCCTCTCCTCTGAGCAAGTTGCCAGTGTCATCCCAAGCTGCGTCCACCTCTTCTCCACCTTCAACCTGCAGCAATTGCTCA
>JASANA010009270.1:0-17828 GCA_030248095.1 Ptycholaimellus sp. GST1_10 | reverse complement strand
TAAAAATTGAAATTACTTGTCTTATTCCTTGCTTTAAATGTCAATAACATGTCAATTGTCATTCAATAGGTAGTTTTCTGGTCCTTCGCAAAAACATATTCCATCGTTAATATGTTGTCAATAATGCGACCATCCGTTGTCATAGATTTCTTAATAATCGTAGGAGCTACATTTTTATTAGATTCTAGTGGTATTCAAGAAAGAATGAACCGTAAGAGAGCTCAAGTTGTTGCAGAGAAGTGGGAAAGGCAGCTGTGAAATGAGGCTGTGGAAGGTAGCGGAAGATCTTGAGCTTGCGGATGGCTGCGTTCTGGAGGCCCGGGAGGGGGAGCACATGTTCCACTTCGCCTTCCACCGTCTCCAGCCGCCCCACAACCGCGGGCAGCCAGGAGAGGAGCTGGTAGCAGGCCGTGTCTTCGATGGCCACCGAGAGCTGGCGCACGTGATGGAGGTTGAAGGAGCTCAGCTGCTCCAGCTCCTGTAGCCGTCGCCGGGAAAGGGGACGCTCTTCGCCGAGCCACTCGCTCCACAGCTCCAGCCTCATCAGCTGGCTCAGGTTCCAGCGGCTTCGAGCAGCCTCCAGCAGATCCTCGATGGCGCCGTCTTTCTCGGCCGCTTTTATCTGCCGCAAAAAAGAACAATTGACTGACGCAAAAATGTAGGACAAAAGTCAACATGAAGACTTGTTCCAGACGAGTCTAGGCGGCTGTTGAGCCAGAGTTTGTGAGAGTCTAGGTTGAGACTCAGTTTTAGGGTGGCTGGCCGGGCGTGGCGATGGACTGAGGCGCGGAAGAAGCGGCATGTGTGCTGAAGTTTGGCCCAGTCCTTGATGTCCAGGTGTTTTATGATGCGCTCGGCCACATGCGGCAGTTGCTTCAGCAGACTCACAAGGTTTTCCGGCTGCGTTTTTTGCTCCTCCTCCGCCTGTCAGTACACTTTTAGTTAAGAGAGGTTTTCTGTAAGGTAGAAGAAAGTTCAAAAAACATTTTTACTCGGATTTTTGAAAGTTGTGCTCAAATGATGTGTCATTAAGTGGGATACTTAGCGCAGCAAACCGTTTTTCAATACTCGGCTTTGTTCCATAGATATTGCCCTTTTTGTGAAACAAGGTCAAAAAATGGGCCAAATTTGCGATTTTTGACTGTTTCTTCTTTAAAGAGCCATTACACAAGCTAGGAAAGTTCGTTTCCAGAATTTTCAAGGCTCAGCTGTTCCCTAGAATCTAGTCAACATTCTAGTATGCAATTTGCTTACTGTGGATCGTTTTGAGTGACCTTTTTATAGGTTTAAACGCAAAAATAGGCAAAACTAAATCAATCGAAAATCATATATTTTGCTATTTTTCTCCAAATTTCAGAACTAATGTCACCCTTTTGACACCGGATTCTGCACTTTCAGCAAATTTTGGTTCTAGGGATATCTTTTTTGTCATCGTATCAATTAGCAGAATTGGATGCAAGTGGCTAAAATTTGGTGATGTCTAGGTCGTGCCCTATGTTATAACATAGGAGGATTTATCTGGAATGAAATTTTGGCACTAAAAAACTTCCTATTCCTCAGGATTTAGACATGAGCCAATTTCCTTTTCAGGGCATGTTAAGGCAACCCTAAGGAAGCTACCCATGCATACAGATTACATGTCAGTGCATTATATTAGTAGAAAAAGATTCTTATTTGAGAGGAAGTCCCGATTTCGCCCTATGTCATAACATAGGCCAAAAATGACCAAAAAAATTTTGGTCTTGAAATTTGTTTTCAATGCCCAAAACTCAAAGTACAAACTCTATTACATCCAAAAATAACATAAATTGTCTGAATTTTATGTTTAAATTCAAAACAGGCTGCAGCCAAATCTGGCCATTTTTTGGTCTAAAATAACATATTTTGACCACCGATGTAAGATGCAAAATTGCAATAACTGGCTACAAAAATGTTATTTTTGGATGTAATAGAGTTTGTACTTTGAATTTTGGGCATTGAAATCAAATTTCAAGACCAAAATTTTTTTGGTCATTTTTGGCCTATGTTATGACATAGGGCGAAATTGGGACTTGCTCTCAAATAAGAATCTTTTTCTACTAATATAATGAACTGACATGTAATCTGTATGCATGGGTAGCTTCCTTAGGGTTGCCTTAACATGCCCTGAAAAGGAAATTGGCTCATGTCTAAATCCTGAGGAATAGGAAGTTTTTTAGTGCCTAAATTTCATTCCAGATAAATCCTCCTATGTTATAACATAGGGCCAGACCTAGACATCACCAAATTTTAGCCACTTGCATCCAATTCTGCTAATCGATACGATGACAAAAAAGACACCCCTAGGTCCAAAATTTGCTGAAAATGCAGAATCCGGTGTCAAAAGGGTGACATTTGTTTTGAAATTTGGAGAAAATAGCAAAATTTATGATTTTCGAATGATGTAGTTTAGCTATTTTTGCGTTTAAACCTATAAAACGGTCACTCAAAACGATCCACAGTAAGCAAATTGCATACTAGAATGTTGCCTAGATTCTAGGGAACAGCTGAGCCTTGAACATTTTGGAAACGAACTTTCCTAGCTTGTGTAATGGCTCTTTAAAGAAGAAACAGTCAAAAATCGCAAATTTGACCCATTTTTAGACCACGTTCCACAAAAACAGCAATATCTCTTGAACAAAGCCGAATTTTCAAAAACGGTTTGCTGCGCTAAGTATCCCACTAAATGACACAACATTTGAGCACAACTTTCAAAAATCCGAGTAAAAATATTTCTCGACCCTTACAGACAGCCTCTCTTAAAGGTTAATATTTAACCTGAATTCTGCTTGTAAAATTCAATAGGACTATTGGCTGACATTGTTTTGCTAAAAAAAAACGCAGCAACTTAAAAAGGTATGAAAGTCACTGGTTGGCTGCGCTTAGGTGGTTGTGGCGAGGAGGCGGAGGAAGGAGCTGTGGTTGGGCTTAGTGGGTTGTGGACGCGATTGTTGCACGGTCGCAGGCCGCCTGCCATGGAGGGCAGGGCAGTCAGAGCTCCGAAGGCCATAGGGCATGGACGCGAAGGCCCCGGAGCGTAAATTTTATCAAAACTCAACCTTCAATGAGTTAAAATTTAATATCGTGCTGCAGAGAGAAGAAGGTAGTTTAAAACAGGCCGATATTGCCTTGTCATTCCTTCCAAGGCGGTCATATTCTAGTTCCAAGAGAGAAAAAGGGAATGAAAAAGGAGGGATAACTGAATGGCCTTGAGGGGAAGGCAGACGGGGCAGTGGTTGGGGTTGCAGTTGTTCCAGTGCTGGATGATCTGATGACTGGAGGCGCAGTGCGGGTGCTGACAGCTACGACCCGCCTTGCAGTTCGTCATGTGCTTCAGCACCCCTTTCATCGTACTGCAACTGCATTCCCTCTCAGAGAGGCTGTCAAAAGAAATGGGCCAAAGAAGAGAGGACCTGCAGTGGGGTAGGTTGCACTGCTGGCTAGGTAGCTGGTGGTGCTGTTGCTGCTGGCACTTGTGGGCGTGGAGTAGGAGGACGAGGTGCTGCTGGATGAGCTTGCGCTTCTGGTACTGCTGCCCGCCTACACCGCCTCCCACGCCCTCGCCTCCCTCGTCGCCGCCTACACCGCCTCCATCGTAGCCGCCCACAGCAGACTTCGCTGTCGAAACATTACCGCCCATCGCCATTGCCTCAAAACATGAGCAGGGAGATCAATTGAATGTCTCAGGAGAGGAGAAAGTGTAAGGGACCATGTTGGGCGGTGGGCTTTGAGAGGCCTGCTGGTTGGGCAGGCTGGGGACACAAGTCAAGCGCATGTGGTGTACATCGAATTGCGCAGTTGTGCTTACTGAGTCATAGGGCGCGATATAAAGCTATCGAAACCACACTGTATTCTCCAGATGAACAAATTCTTGAAATTTTGATTTAGGGCTTTGAATTTTAAATATTATTTCCTTTTCCCCAATCTCAAGTTTGAGTGTACCAGCGGCTTCTACACAAAACTATTGCTGGAAACTTTCACTTGTACTGGATCTCTGCAGCTCTTCGTGGAATGACAAGAAGTTGTCGCACCTTCTGTTGCCACCGGGGGATTGTATGGTGGCACTTTTTGCTGATGGTACTTTTCACCGGTGGCACTATCTTGAATTAGATGTCCGAATGGAAACATTTGAACATGCCTATTCTTTTCAGTTAAAAGTGCAGTCAAAATAACAGTTAATATTACAGTTGGGAGGGTGAAAATTGGCAGCGCATCTATTGGCGATAGCCGATGTGAGCTTGTTCAGATCCCAATTTTTCGATTGGATTCTTTAGCACCAAGTAAAATCTGTTATGGATCAGAATCTGGCCCGCAATTAAAGAAGATTTTTGGCATAATGTTCATTTAATGCCGCATGCATTATACAATATATCTGGTACTATCGGCAGGCCAAATGTGGTCTCTTTTCTCCAAAATTTTGAATTGCCTCGAGTAAAAAGTCAAGGAAATACAATTTCTACTAGTGGAATCTGCTGCTTGGACAGTTGCATTTTGTTTTTGGCGCGCAGTTCAGTGTCTCTTTCCATGCGCGCCCAAAACAAAATGCAGATGACGCAGCAGATTCCACTAGTAGAAATTGTATTTCCTTGACTTTTTACTCGAGGCAATTCAAAATTTTGGAGAAAAAAGACCACATTTGGCCTGCCGATGGTACCAGATATTTCTTCCACTTTTAACATATTATATAACGTATAAATACAAATTTTATATTTTTGGTTATTTTTTAGTAACGATTTTATTGGGTAAATGAATAAATAATAAACAAAACTTATTTAAATAAACTTTTTTTAATAAAAATAACAAAAAGAAAACATTTGAAAGAACAATGCAAATATATTGGCCAATTAAAATATTTTTGGGAATTTCTCTTGGGTTACAAAATTTTGGGGGATTTTTTTTGGTTCTTGGGTTCTTGGCAATCGATATTTGGCAGAAAAAAGCTTTTATTTAGGCCTGCCGAGGGTACCAATAATTTTCTCAACTTGAAATACACAAAAATTCGAACCTCCAAGATTCATTCAGCAGTCCAATCGCTTGCACCACTACACCACTGGTGCATATGACTTCTTAGTGTAACTGAAAAGCTAAATACATGAGGCCTAGGGACCCGGGGAAGGGGGTTGGGGGGGGGGGGAATGAATTGGGCTGGCGCGAGGGAGCATAGCGACCGTCAGCGCCCAGCCCCTCTTTTCGACCCAGGTGTACGTTTTCGGGGTTATTGCTAGATCTTAAAATTGATAAGGCTCCTGCTCCTCACAGAAGAATCCAATCGTTCTGATTCTTTTTGCATTGGAAAGAGCATCATCGAATTGTCCAAAACTCGCGAGAAATCGCCCAAAACTTGCAGCAATCATTAGAAAATCACTCAAAACCATTTGTCCGAACTCCTTCTTCTTCTTCTCCTTCTTCTTCTTCTCCTTCTCCGCATCTATTCAATGGACGATAGTAGGTATTCAATCGGCCTGTACTTAAGGCATCAATTGGCAAGGTTCAATGGTAATTCTGAGCAATTAATATGGTCTAAGTCTACAAAGGAAGTTGTGCGGCTGTGTGGTCAAGTGGCTTGTCTATTTGACTCGATTCAGAGATGACCAGGTTTAAACCTTCTTTGATCCTTTTATTTTATTCTTTTATTTTTTTATCTTAAAAGTGGGAGAAATATGTGGTACCATCGGCAGACCAAAAATAATACTCCTTGTTCCCAAAAATCGATTCCTCTGAGTTTAAGACAAGAAAAATTCCCAAAAATATGTTAATTTTCCAATGAATTTGCATAATATTTTTCGAAGTTCCTTTTTGTTATATTTTTCAAATAAGTTTTTTTATTCACTTTTTGATTTATCTAATAAAATCTTAACTAAATATATAGCCAACAATATCCAATTTTACTTTTACATTTTATACTATATTAAAAGTGGGAGAAATATCTGGTACCATCGGCAGGCCAAATGTGGGCCTCTTTTCTCCAAAATTTGGAATTGCCTCGAGTAAAAAGTCAAGGAAATACAATTTCTACTAGTGGAATCTGCTGCGTCATCTGCATTTTGTTTTTGGGCGCGCATGGAAAGAGACACTGAACTGCGCGCCAAAAACAAAATGCAACTGACCAAGCAGCAGATTCCACTAGTAGAAATTGTATTTCCTTGACTTTTTACTCGAGGCAATTCCAAATTTTGGAGAAAAGAGGCCCACATTTGGCCTGCCGATGGTACCAGATATACCTACTATCGTCCATTGAATAGATGCGGAGAAGAAGAAGGAGAAGGAGGAGTTCGGACAAATGGTTTTGAGTGATTTTCTAATGATTACTGCAAGTTTTGGGCGATTTCTCGCGAGTTTTGGACAATTTGATGATGCTCTTTCCAATGGCAAAAGAATCAGAACGATTGAATTCTTCTGAGAGGAGCAGGAGCCTTATCAATTTTAAGATCTAGCAATAACCCCAAAAACGTGCACCTGGGTCGAAAAGAGGGGCTGGGCGCTGACACTTCGCTAACGCTCGCTCGCGCCAGCCCAGTTTTGCTGATTGTTTTAAAAAATCTTTGAAAATCTTGGAAAATGGCTTCTTGAAAAACACAACCTTTTTTACGCAGGTTTCTAGATGAATAATAAACAGCTTTGTGTTTTTCGTAGGAGCTCATTTTATATTTTTCTATATCAGATAAAGATTGACTGCATTGTAAGTTATTATGAAAGACGGTAAATAAATAATACTGGTTTATTTGCTAAATACATATATTGCAGGCACTTTTCTTCATCTAGGTAAGGTTTATCTGTGTCATCACTAACTCGTTTGAATCAAGCGTTAATTTTTGCCAAACTAAATTAGTCAACGAAGCAAATCCAAAGCAATGAATGCAGATATTTCCTTGGTAGTCATATTGAAAGAAAAATTAAATTAACACTCAGAAAATATGAGCGAGAGGATTGGATGACGTGCTGCATGAATCAGACAGTCGAAACATCGCTTATGCTTGGCCCAGTGCCCAGAAGCACATCAGATACCTTGCTCAAGCTTCAGCGCCCCGATATTGGGCTCGCCATTTACGATGAAATGCGAGAACTTGCCGAGTCGGACGGGTTACGCGATTGTTTCTCCTCTTCTCGCCAAGGAAACTGCGGTGACATCAACCTAAAGTGAACCTTTCCCTTTGCTTCAAAGGAAAGAATGAGTGCTTGAAACAGTGATCGGCAACAGCTGTGGTCCCTAAAAGTGAGCGATGACAGTGTTCTCTTACGACACTCTATGGAGCCGCGCTCTGAAATATGCCTCTGGAAACAGAATAGCCAATACTTTGGCTACCCCGAGGAGTTCCTTGCCCGAGGTCGTCAACGATACGCCAACCTAACTCGCCTTCCCAAGCGTCAACTTCCTGATGATGTCAAATTTGGTGGATATGCCTGTAAGATATGCGGATATGCCTCGAAGTTATTGTGGTAGCGCCCTTTAATAAATTTCAGGGTGGCAAGTTCAAGTTTGCTATTGCCGAACGAGAATTCATTGCAACCGGTGATAAGCGTCAAATCAACGAGAATTATGTTTTTGAAATAAATATGATTTGCGAATATATTGACAGTAGTTATTTTTATACTCACTAGATTACAGAATATAAAGTTTAACATGAGTGGCCGAATTACAGATAAGAATGTTCACCAAGGCATAAATTTTGGAATCAGCCCATGACTTTGTGTTAAATCTTGAATCGTTTGACAGCAACAAGTTGATGAGGCTCTCAAAATTCGAGCATTTTTATCAATTTACTTTGCATCATTTGAAGCACTGACAATAAGAATGGTCGATCAGAAACCATTCTCCATATTCGAATTAAGTATTCAAGATTGAAAATATCAAGAGTATTTTCCAGTAACAGCAGTTAGAAAGACGTTTTTAGTGCCAAACAAAAGTGGCTTCAGGAAGACATTGTTGGAATTGGCTAAGTGCATTGGGCTCTCAAACGCAGGTCGTAGAAATTTGGCATTCTGGTCGTAGAAATTTGGCATTGATTTCGTTGTGCAAGGCCAATGTCTAAGGCGTCCATTGACTCATCGAGGTCTTTCTGGCAAATAGGACAAGGAAGGTGTGCCGATGAAGGCGCCTGCAGACACGCAATCCGCCTACTTACAGCTCAGTCAAAAAGCCTCGCCCCTTGCTATCTGCTTCACACAGGAGCTGATCAGCCTCAAGTATCTTAAGGGGATGAAGACGAATCTGATCTATGGCTGCTGTGCCCTGATCCTGCTCCCTCTCCTTTCCGCCCATCCGACGATAATGCAGCGGTTTTCTTTTCCTTCGGTGCATTGTAGAAGGGCTGAATGAAGGCTATGGACTGCAGACTGAACCTGTCCATGGCAGACTCGGAGGACTGGCTGAAGGGCCAGCTCAACTACTTCCTCAACACCGGGCGTCGCATCGCACTGTTTGCTTACATCTCATAATCGGGCTTGGCTGCAGCACAGGCCTCTCTTAATTGCAGGGCAAAGAAGAAGGAAGAAGAGCAAAATACTGGAAAGAACTGCTTCTTCTCCCCGATTCAGTGCTACCTCGGATAGAAACTAAATTCATGATGATTACAGTGCAAATACCTTCCGAATGCATTTGAACTTGTCTGCGGAGAATTCCATAAAAACTTGCTATATATGATTTTTTTGAAGACATTAAGAATCTGAACAAGATTCGTGGAAAATTCTCTTTAGCGGGTGTGAAACATCAATGAGAGTACAGAGAAGCCACGGTACAGCTTGCTCAGTAAATTAAAAGCAATATTCGGTCAATCCTTTGCTGTGTCCGGTTTGGCACTGTATCAAGATTGTCATGTGCCGATATTGGACGTATATCGCTATTGAATTGTATAAAGGTTGTTCTTAAATCGAGTTACCCCATCCCATATCGAGATTTATCATTTACCGAGTTGGCCGGTGTACCATTTTGATTTTATACCATATTTTCTTAGTACCGTTGTTAAGTCCGTCAGGTTTCATAAAATCTAAGGGAATATTTAAATATTCTTCCGGAAGCTAAAACGGCCATGATTCTACTCGACAATCAAATTCGGCAAATTGGCAACTTGACAATCAAAGTATCTGCCTGATCATAATTTCATAGGTCAAATATATTAAAAAGCCCATTTATTAGTTGTAGATAGAAAAGGTCAAGCATATGCGTGACTTGCTTGAGCGACATCCGTCGACCTTATGATGGCGTGCAGAACCTTCAGCACCTTCATCGCCTGGTAGGTTTAAAAGCTCTCTTTTACATTTTATTCATTATCTGTGCAGTGCAGCGATTCCATGACGCAGCGGCGGATGAACGATGCGTGCGGGACAACCGGTCTCCGCCTACGCTTCCCTTCCTTCACCCCTCCTCCCTCTCCTACTCTCCGATTCCCCACTCTTGTCTTCTTCTGTAGCCAAACTTGCTGAAGGAGAAAGAGTCGAATGTTTATGTTGCTCAGCAGTGCAATGAACAGCACAGCTTTTTGATAGCAGTTGAGTGATTGTTGGATGCCCTTCCCATCGGCATGAACGGCATCCCCACCAACTTCCTCAGCCTCAACGCCCACCTGGCCACGCTGCGCAACTCCAACGACATCGTCCGGACGACCGACCACCTAATCTTCAATCGCTATCCCTTCGGCCTCCCTCACCTCTCCTCCAACCTGCACCTTGTGTACAGAAGGAGGCAGAGTTGAAAGGCATCGGAAAAGCGAAACGCCTTCCTTTGTGACCCCCCGCGGGGCAAAGAAGCAGGCTTTCGCCAATCCACCAGCTAGCGACTGCAAGGGCCAATCGCAACTGGATGCACGCAACAAAACAAGGTGCCCTTTCGGTTCGACTGCTGCCTGTCTCCGACCAGCAGCCGTTCATGACCTGTCCTCTTCACATCTGGAGAAGGACAGCCTGCAAGTTTTCGGACGAAATGAAAAATCCGAAAACGCCTGCCGACAGCTGCTGCTGCTGCTGCCTGGCCACGAGCTGCATCCCCACTGCCAGCTCTACTGAGTTTCAGAACGAACTTTCTTCTTTGCTGACCTACGGGTGCAAAGTGAGAATTCCGTTCTGGCTCATCTGCCAATCTCAGAAAGCGATCGATGGCCTTCTGAGATTTCATTTCGGTGTCGACAGTACCACTTTCGACAATCTTCAATCCGGGCAGAAAAGGCTGCCACAGGCTACCCCAACCGAGCGGAGCCAAGCGGAGGAACAGCTGCCACTCAGCTCCTCCACACCCCTGCTTCCACTGGAGTCCTGCCTCCACCCGCGGAAATCCCTTGGTGAACATGCACTGGCCAGATTCTTCACCAGAACCTACGTTGCGACGGCATTAGGGAAGGACAAGGGAATCTCAGAGCTCTATCTCGACGGACATATCTCTGGGATCTTCGTACCAGTCTCGAGCGAACTGGCGCAAAGCAGAAGACGGGAAGCTTGTCAGCAGCTTAGAGAGAGAGAAGACTTCGTCATCGGTGATCATCAACCTCCAGAACCAGTTGAACAAGGCTCTCTGTCCTCATCTCTTCATCAGCCCATTCGTCAAGAGCCGACAAGCACCAGCTGCCTCCACTCCCTGGAGCAGCAAGCCCAGATCGGCAGCTGCTTATTCAAGGCCGCCCAAGACGAACGCCCTTCGCTAGGGTCTCTATTTCCGGCTATCTAGTTTACACCCTCTCCCTTCTTCCCCTAGCCCACACACGCACCCCCCCCCCCCTACCTCCGCCCCTCTCCCTCCTACCGCGCTGGCACTACCTGCCCTACCCCCTCCGTTCGGCGAGTGGAAGCGGAGGAACCCTTGCTAGCCGTTCAGACGACATTACACCCCCTTTCTTCACTCGCTCACCTCTCCCTCTTCGCTTTCACCTCTCTGCCCAGAACGACACTCTTTCTTATCACCCAACAATCCACTATCATTTCTCTACACCCCCCTTTAGGAGCCTTTAGCGTTTCGCGCTCCGCTTATTTCTTTCCCGTTCTATCCCTCCCATTTTCATTCTCTGTACCTCCCTTTCTCCGTAAGTCAATTCTCCTCCCATTTCTCTTTCACACTCCCAGACACTTCTGACCGAGCCGACTTATAATCCGTCTGAAACTGCCCCTGGACTACGGCCGCTAAAGTCTACTTTCGCAAGAAAGGATGACTAGGCCCTTCCTGGAACAGTCTCCCATCAAGCCATAAGCAGTCTCTAGAAATTACGCATCAGCGGTTTCGATGAGACTCCTTGTGAGCTCCAGTTCAAGCTACGCGTCTCGTGAGGAGGAGAAGAGCGGAGAGAGAATCGGCCACGCAATGCAAAATAGTCGGGCAGACGAAAGTTAGAATAAAAATAACAATTAGTCTGCCTAGCTCCTGCTTGCACTACAGCGGAAGAGAGCGAGACGATCAACAGAGCTGGACAGTGACAAGACAGGAATAAGACAGGCTCGGTGTCAGCAAGTTGCCTATCCTCAGTGTGCCATTCGTCTTTCCCCCTCCCTCATTCCCTCACCCCTCCACTCTATTCCTCCCCTCCCCCTTTCTGTTACATTCTCTCTTTTAGCATTGCCGAGCAGGAAGAGTCTGCGGAAGAGTCGGCAAGCTGTTGCCTCATCAGCAGCTGTCGTTTCAGTCCTACTGCGACGTCTGCTGCGACAATGAGCGCCAACTTCACTTGCTCTCGCTGCGGCAGCACCAGCACACCCGCCGCGCCCATCAACTGCCGGGCCTGCAACAAGAGCTTCTGCTTCCCGTGCACGACGGGCCCGCTGGAGGCCAGCATCAACCCGGAGGACTCCCGCTTCTTACCCAACCTCTGCCAGTACCTCCTCAACAACTTCAAGGAGGGCTACTTCTGCCAGACGTGCTTCGAGAACCAGAACAGGGACGGCATGTCCATCCTCCTACAGCTGGTCTCGCAAGGCGTCTTCCACCCCAGCAACCTCCAACCCTTGCTAGACAGAATCAGAGAAGATTCGGTGGGTGTGAAGGAGACCCTGGAGCGGATGATCTGGAACTTCTACTCCGCCGCCTGTGTGAAGATGAGCTACGACCCCTTCTTCCCGGCGCCCGAGCCAGCACAGCGCCTCCTGGCCCCGGTGGACCCCTCCCAGCCAGACCCACCCCTCCAGGACCTCCTCCTCCCTACTCCTTCGGCCCCTCCACCCCCTACACGTTTCACTTCGGCCCCAGAACGGGAGGGTGGTAGTAGAAGCCAGACGCAATCCTTCAGCGGCCACTGGGACGAGGACATCGCCAGCGCATACAAGAACGCCATAGAGCGCCTCAACGACGCCGGCTACCAAGTGAATGCGCTGGACCTCCTACTCAAGAACCTCTCCCCCTCCCATCCCAGAGTCCACGAGTACGAGATGGAGCGCTCCTTCAAGCTCGCAGAGAGAGAGGAGTGCAGGCTGGAGGCGGATCGACTGGGCAAACTGTGCTACACAGTCACTCCGGAACAGCTTCTGAGTTCCATCCTCCCAGACCCGACCACGCCTCCTCCCACCATCTCCCATTCCTTCTCCTTCAACAGCACCCAGCTGCCCGCGGGAGGAGGAGAGGAGCACCGCCTCAATCGACAGACCCCCACCCAATCGCCGCATCTGACCCCCGCACAACCCCCGCAAGTACCCCCCTACGCCCACACCCCACCCATCCAGTCCCAGCCGAGCTTCAACGCCTCCATTTCTGGACCCCTCGCCAACCTGAACGATCTCCGAGACAGCCTTCCTCCTCTAGAGGGCGTGCCAGCTGCCGCGCACGCCGGATCAGCCGCCAGCCTGATGCCGGAGCAGAAACAATCGTCCGCAGCGGGGGCCACAGCGCCCAAAGCCGGACCCACAGTGCCCACACAGACGGCCGTGGGGTCCACGCGGGGGCCCGTCCAGCCCACGTTCTCCAGGCCCTCTCAAGGCGGAGAAAGCCATCGCTCACACACCGAGGAAACCGGACACTTCTGCAGGCCACCGAGCCGCAGCCAGCGGCCGCCTCAGCGCAGACTCACGCCGCAGGGACGTGCACGAGATTCCTTCGTGCCCGTCAGACCTGCCTCTCGCAACCAAGCGCCGCAGCCGCCGCCGCCACGACCGGCGCTGAGCGACGTGGTGGCGGACAGATACCGATCTGACGTCACCGGAAGACCGCCTCAGTTCCCCAAGCACGACCATGCTGGCATCCCACGGGGCTACTACTGGCCAGGGGACGTCCCCAAGCTGGCCCCTGGAGAACTGCCAGACTCAATGGAGATCATGGCGGACCATCGGAGAGCTGCCACCTCCCCGACCCCTCGCATTCATCGCCAGCACGGCGCCGCCGGCTGGGAACCGGAGAATATCCAGGAGCGGGACCCGACCCCGGCCCAACTGGCGCCTCCGCTCCCGGCCAATCCCCCAGGACCCCATCCGGGGCCCATCACTCGTCCGAGCAGAAAGACGAGTAGAGACGAGGCGAGAGAGCTGGAGAGGAGTGTCCTCGTCAACTTCGCCCACTCTGCCCCCCAGACCCAAAGGGGACAAGTGGACAGCGGAGTCTACAGAGCCACCTCTCAGCCACCAGCCTACCCGGCGCAGCCGGGGCTGCAGCAACAGCTCTACAACCTGCCCTCACAGCAACAGCCACAGCAGTGGCTGCCAACGCTACGGAGCCAGCAGCCACCGCCTCAGCAGCCGCCGCCGCCACCGCCGCCGCCGCAAGGGCCGCCGCCGTCGCACGCGCCGCCGCCGCCGCCCCACCAGCAGCCACAAGGACTGCCTCAGCAGCCATACGGGCTGTTTCCGCGGCCACAAGGACCGCCTCCCCATGCACACTCAGTGCCGCCGCAAGCCTCGGAGCCCCGACACCAACACTACCGGGCGGACCGAGCGAGCACAGTGCCCCCCCTGCATGCACAGCAGGCCGCCCCCGTCGTCAATGAACAAGGCCAGATCGTCGGAGCCCTGACTCAGCTCACGCAACTCTTCGCCAGAGAGCAGCTGCATTCGACGAGGCCCCAGCTGGAGGTTCCCAAATTCAGCGGGAACCCCCTCAAGTACCATCTCTGGCGCAATCTCTGGACCAACTACATGGACTCCGCCGCCTACACGCCGGTGGAGAGGATGCTCGCGTTGGTGGAGGCCCTCTCCGGGGAACCGGCCAGGCTCACCGAGATGTATGCCGCCGACCCCGCCAACTACAACCTCATCATGCAGAGCCTGGACCACGACTACAACAACCCCTCCCTCCTCATCTCCCGGGCCCAGGAGGAGATCCAGGATCTCCCCAAGGTATCCGACGAGAACCTGAAGACGTTCAACGACACGCTCAAGGCCAAGTACTACTTCCTGCGAGAGCAGTGCGGTCTCCCCGACGACGGACTGCAGCACCTGGCCAAGGGCGTCTTCTACAAGCTCCCGCCCAACCTCCGCAACCGCGTCGTCAACAAACTCCCCGGCCTGCAGGCCCACCAGATCACTCTCAATCACCTCATCCCCATCCTGAGCCAGGAGGCGGAGAAGCTGAGGAAGAGGGATCTGCTGCTGGGAGAGTACAAGGTCCCCAAGGCCGCCTCCTCCTCCTCCGACAAGGAAAGGAAGAGGCGACAGTCCGCGACTCAGCGCTACGTCTCCCTGGCAGCGGGAACGGATCAGGAAGACTTGGAGCCGCGGCTGGAACCGAGAGGGGACCGATGCTCCTTCTGCCTTGGCAGCCACAAGGACGAGAACTGCAAGGCCTACAAGACCGCGGAGGAGAGGAAGGAGCAGATCGCGAAGTACAACCGCTGCTACAAGTGCCTCAAGAAGGGGCACATGTCCGACCAGTGCAGCACTCGCAGCTCCTGCCGCGAGTGCCACAGCGACTCCCATCACACTGCCCTCTGCTACCGCCTCTACGGCACTCGCCGCCATTCGCAAGAAAGGCGGGAGGAGAAGCAGAGCGGACGCAGGAGCGAGTACGGATCGCGAGAAAGAAAAGTGAGCCGTGAAAGGAGAGACTCCGGCTTCCGAGAAACTCCAGAGAAGAGAGATGAGCATCAGAAACGCAACTCCTTCTCCTCCTCACCCTACCGCCACCAGTCAAGGAGCCCTGGACGCTCCTCCCAGCCGAGTTCTCAGCCCAGGTCCCGCACACCCAGCACGGGGAGACGGGGCCAGTCGAGCTCTCCGTCCCCTCGGCCACGATCTTGGAGCCGCGACGGAGGAGGAAGGAGGGAAGGAAGGAGCCAGAGCCGAGAAAGCCACTCCGGAAAACTGTCCACCCGCCGTCCTACTCCAGGACCTCATCACGCGCGCTCCAACGACGGGCGCAGTGGGAGTAGAAGAAGCGACTGACGGAGATGACGGCGTCCGTGGAGGAGGTGAAGGAGAACGTGCCGGTGATGCTGACGTTCGAGGCGCAGATGAGCTCGGACAGCGACGACATCTCCGCCCCCGCCAACTGCCTCTTGGACACCGGCTCCCAGATCACCGCCGTCACCCGCGAGCTCGCCACCTTCCTCGGCCTCAGATCACTGGGGAAGAGCCTCATCAGCACTGGAGTCTTCGGACAGATGCGCTGCCGGAAGATCGCCATGGACCGCGTGGCCCTGAACCTGACCGCCAGCAACGGCTTCAGCTTCCCGGTGGAGGCCTGGGTGGTGGAGGACGAGGTCTGCCCGCCGGTCTGGCTCTCCCCAGCTCTCCCCACAGAGCTGTGGGATGACCTCCAAGGACAGCATCCGGACCTGCTGAACCTGCCGCCCAGGGAGGAGGAAGAGAGCTTCAAGGTGGACATCCTGCTCGGGGTCCACATCACCTCCTCCCTCCTCGCCAGTACCCTCGCCCGAAACTCCCTCATCCTCCCCTCTCTCTGCATCCTCCACACTCACATCGGTAAGCTGCTGATGGGAGTGGCGGAGTCTTCACTACCGCCCGTGAGTGGAGCGAGGAGGAGGCGAGTGACGGCTCTGATGAACACGTCCATCGTCCATGAGCTCCAGAACTACCACACGCTGGAGAGAGAGGGCATCTCCGAGGAAGAGCTCACGACGACGGTGCAGGAAGCGGCGCTGAACCGATTCAGAGCGCTCATCAAGAAGGGACCGGAGCGCTACATGGCCCCCTTTCCCTTCACGCAACCCTTCCCCAGCGACGCCAGCCTCGGCTACGACCACGCCTACAAGCGGCTGGAGTCCGCCTATCAGACCCTGACGAGGAAGGGCCTCACCAAGATGTTCCACGAGGCCATCATGGGACAGGTGGAGGCCGGCTACTCGGAGCTGATCCCTGGCGCCGAGCGCACGGAGGTGCGCGGGAAGACCTTCTACCTGCCCTGCTTCCCTGTTATCAAAACCTCCTCCCCTCCACACCAAGTGCCGGCCTGTCCTGGACCCCACCACCAAGGTCCGTCCAGGCCTCTCCTTCAGACGACATGTTGGAGACCGGCCCCCAACTGCTCAAGTCCCTCGTCGGCATCGTCCTCCGCAGCCGCTTCTCCGAGATCATCGTCTTCGGAGACCTGGAGAAGGCCTTCCTTTCAGATCGACCTCACTCCAGAACACCGTGACCTCACCCGCTTCCTCTGGCTGGCGGACTGCGAGCGTCCCCCAGCCCAGACAACGTCCGCACCTTCGGGCTGAAGAGAGTCGGCTTCGGCTTCAAGTCCAGCCCGGCCGTCCTCCAGGTCGTCATCGACGCCCACCTGGCCAAGTACGACACGCCCTTGGCGGAGAAGATCAAGTCCCTCACCTACGTCGACAACGTCGCTTTCACCGCCGCCACCTGGGAGGAGGCGATGAGGAAGAAGAAGGAGGCGAAGAAGATGTTTGAGGAAGCAGGGATGAACCTCCGAGAGTTTCACCTCCAACTCCACCGAGTTCAACAAGAAGCTACGCTCCGACGAGAGAGGAAAGATGGAAGGGCAAAAGATGCTGGGAGTGGCGTACAACGCGGAGAAGGATGTGCTGGGAGTGGCCCGACCGGAGAAGAAAATCACCTCTCCCCACCAAACGCCTCATCCTCTCCTACTACGCCTCCCACTTCGACCCCTTCGCCCTCCTGGCCCCAGTCCTACTCCGAATCAAGCTCCTCTTCCACGACGTGGCCCTGGCCGACTACGACTGGGACACGCCCCCATTAACAGGAAGGAGTTTCAGGAGCGATGGGAGGACTGTCAGGAGGACCTAGCAGGAGTCCCGGACATCTCCTTGGCGAGGAGGGCCACCTTCACCGGCGCCGACGTCATCTCCCTGCTCGGCTTCTCCGACGCCAGCAACAGGGCACACGGCTTCGGCATCTACAGCCACACCCACACCAACCGGGAGGCCATGCAGGCCGTGGTCCTCTACGATGGGCAGGGACGCCGCAAGGAGAAGACGCAAGGAGCCCTCTGAACCCTCCTCTTCGCCAAGGCCTCCCCCAACCCCGTCAAGCTGGAGGATACGCCGAAGACGGAGCTGCTGGCCTTGGAAAAGGCCAGAAAAGCTGGCAAAACCGTCTACAACGAGCTTCCTCCCGACATCCAGGTGCGGGAGATGCGGCTATACACGGACTCCATGATCGCCCTCCAGCAGTGCCACAATGGCAAGGGGCCCACCATCTACACCAAGAATCGGATCACCAAGATCCGAGAGCTCCAGGCGGAGCTGGGCTTCTCCATCCACCACGTCTCCACCAGCCAGAACCTGGCCGACATGGCGTCCAGAGGCCTGTCCATCGGGGACATGAAGGAACCGGAGAACTTCAACCTCTGGTTCCACGGACCCAGCTGGGCACAGGGAGAACCGCAAGACTTCCCCTCCTACCAGCACCCCACCGCCGCGGACATCGTGGAGCTGGTCAACTGCACGAAGTCTCCGCCGCTGGACCACAAATGCACTGCATGGTCC
>JASANA010009267.1:0-14069 GCA_030248095.1 Ptycholaimellus sp. GST1_10 | reverse complement strand
TTGCCTACTTCGTTCAGTTTCGTATTGCTCATGCTCAAGCTCGTTCCAAGTCTGTAATTTAGTTCGTTTGAAATCCAAACAAGGTGTCCAATTGCACATACTCCAATGAAATCGATAGTGAGATTGTGCTGCTTGGCACAATCGAGCCACTTGATGAGATATTCAGCGGTGGCGGTCAAATTCTTCCACGGCTTCGGGAACGAACCACCATCGTTTAAAAACCACGGCCACGACCATGCCAAGCCCCATAACTTGATTTTTTCGTTGCGCTCAATTTGAATTGCACAATGAAATTTACTTTCAAAGTATTTTTTTAGAAAAAAGGAAAGTCTGATTGAATACAGGGGGAGGTCTTTTTGGAACACCTGAATTTGGAAACCCATTTCTCAAGCGCACTTTAAGCTAGAGGGCTATATTTTTTTATTGAAAGTTTGGCTTATGACCAGAATCCCCCCCCCCAAGGCTTCTACCCCCCTCAAAATTCTACCCCCCACCACGTAAGTATCCCCCCCCCCCCACGTAAGAATCCCGCCCAAGTAAGTATACAGTGCATGTCATGCACGTATGGTCACGCTTTCAAGGCGATTTTTGGTGTTTTTGCACTTGGGGGGGGATCCTGGTCATCGATTTCGGTGACCAGTATCCCCCCCCCCAAATGCCAAAATCCCTTGATTGATGACCAGTATCCCCCCACCAAGTGGCATTTGGGGGGGATAGTGGTCACCAAACTCGGGTATTTTTTACAATCGGTATACTGACTCAATGAAAGGCTTAGGCTTAGTCAAAACCTTTGTATAGTGGCATTTGCGTAGGCTTCGCTTGCGAAGCCTTAAAGCTGAAGGCAAACTAGACCAGCCACGGCGTAGGCATCGCTCGCGAAGCCTTAACGCTTAATCCAAACTAGACAAACTAAATCCAAAATTTGGGGGGGGCAAAACCATTGAGGGGGGCAAAACTCTTGGTTGGTTCTTGGTTGTTGAAAAACGGGTTTGGTTGGCCGGTAGAATGCTTGGGGGGGGGGGATTCTGGTCATAAGCCGAAAGTTTTCCTATCTGTCCTTGTTATACCTGCACATTTATAGTGCAAAAGCTTTTTCCTAGCCAAAGTTATGGTCGTTTTTGTAAGACCACCTAAATTAAATCTGTTCTAACGTAAAATTCAATGTTTTGGTACATGTTCAAAAATTAATTTCTCTAGATCTAAAAAAGCTAGAGCTAGAGAAAAAGCTAGAGACCAATACTTAGTACAAACTAGCTCTAAGTGTCTTTTAAAAGGGTATAAATTGTTATAGCTCTACGAATATTTGTTGAGCCCTCTAACCCTACAGTGGGGAAGCCTTTTCCGTACGGCTAACTTTAAAAATTAGTTTCTCCAGCCCACAGTAAGCTAGAGAGTTGAAATTTGGGATTTACACTAGGTCCAACCCTCATTGAGTAGCTTAAAAATTTGCGGCTTGATTCATTGAGTAGAACCAGAGAAACATCATTTTTGCAAGGTCACTCAACAAGGTATTCTCGGCTGTTGCCAAGAGATGCGCGGCCTTGTCCACCTCGTTAAGCAATGAAATTAAGCAAAAAATACTTATAGGTCTAGTTTTGGTTTCTGAGGCATTTAATGCGATTTAATTAATATGTAATTAAAGAAAATGCAATTTTTCAAAAAAAAATTTCGAATTTCAAGGTCATAAAATTTCTGTTTTTTTACAATAAATCAAGAACCACTTAAAATGACGCCGATCCCCAAAAAACGCCTCGAGCCACCACCTAGGCGGACCTTCATGCAAAATTTCAGCCAATTTCGTTGAAAAACCGGGGAGTACTAGCCGCGAATGGACAAGTATATATATATATACTAGTAATATGGGTCAGTGGCCAAGCTTCGCGCGGCCCAACATATGTTTCAGCATCTTTAGTTTCTTTTTTGTTGATCCACACTTTACAGCAGTCCGCGATTTTGTATAGTTTTAATTATTAATATCACAAAATTGTTAATCCATTGACTGCAGCTTGTTGTCTGCGCTATTGTCACTGGACGTAATGCTAATGTAAAAAAATATCAGCATTTGAAGTTTCACGAATTTCGGAAACTCCACTGATCAGAATCAAATTCAAAAAGATCTAGGATTACAAAGCAAGCTGTCCAAAATACCTCTGGTGATGAACACGTGCATATGCCTACTAATGAATACCTTGAAACATCAGCTCACTGAGTAGGGCCAAAATCACAAAAATTGACTTAAGTCTACGACGTTTTTAACAAATAAAATTTAAATGAAATGAAAATGTAAATAGATGGTCTTGTACAGAATAGTTCAGGCTTGAATTTAAAAAAAAGTCCGACAGAAAAAGTCTAAAACTGGAGGAGCTATGGCGTTTCAAAGTCAAAAAATAGCCAAAAATGCCAAAATCGCGCACATTTTCAATCATTTTTCATATTCAACATTATCGGAGCATAGTGCGCCTAATATATGTTGCACAACTCGCTGAGATCTATCCAAAAAGGTATCATATGCCAGGATACATTTCGAATCCAGCGTGCACAAATGCCCCTCCGAAAATGGTATCACCCGTATTATATAAGACTAGGTTGAGCATGTCGATGTGCTGCTGAAAGGTTCAGGTGAATCTGGATTTATTTTGGTAAATTCGGATCAGAAGATAAAAAGGGCTAAACGTTGCGCACTTTAGACCCTTCGCAGCATGTTGGATGAAAACAATTATAAAGACGTGGCCATCTCAGCTCCGGACACGCACCAGTTCGATGACTTCGATGTCTTTGCAGCCAATGAAACTGTCATGGAAACCATCTATTCCTATGGGTATGACTAGTATGAGAATGGCCAAAAAAATCCGTCCTTTTTGGAAGAGTTATTAATTGATTGACCACGTTTTTAGACCTCACACTTTTATTAATGAATGTTAAAAAGCAAACTTTTTATACTATATCCTAAAGCGAGAGCTCATATGATGGTTCATTTCACCCACAACTGCTCATTTTATGAGATAAGGTCAGATTCATCCTGATTTTATGACCTTTAACACTAAAATTGCTGGTATGAACCACTGAGTCAGTGGATTTCAAAAATTCTACGAGTATACTCACGGGATCTAGTAAAATATATTCAATAATTTAAAAACTTAGTTTTATTGTTCTAGATCGTTTAAGTCAACTCTTCTTGGAATTTTTGAAATGCATTGTGTCTGTGGCAATTTTTGAACTGCCGCCCAGGGCAAGGCCTGGAAGGCAGTACTAAGGATTCACCCAGATTTTACCCGTGAGGTTCACCCAGATTCACCCAGATATATACCTATGTAGGCACGGAATTCTCTGGGTTCTCAACCGTTTTGGCTGATTTTTGAGCGCGGAGCGGCCCGAAGGGCCAATATAGCGTTTTTGCGCTGTAGCACCTCTTTTCTTTAGAATTGCACAGAAGACTTTGGTTTTTTGATTTACAACAATTATGCAAATCTGGCCATAAAATTGATTTTTTTCAATTTTGCACAAATCCCGGAGCCTGATGTTTCAAAAATTTAAATTGAATTTTGGGCATTTTCCGTCATTTAAACTGATTT
This sequence comes from Ptycholaimellus sp. GST1_10, assembly GCA_030248095.1. Classification (NCBI taxonomy): domain Eukaryota; kingdom Metazoa; phylum Nematoda; class Chromadorea; order Chromadorida; family Chromadoridae; genus Ptycholaimellus; species Ptycholaimellus sp. GST1_10. The sequence continues at coordinate 10,497 of JASANA010009267.1, read as the reverse complement.
GGAACCCCAATAATTTTTTTTAATGCAAAATTCTACTCTGGCCATAAAATTTCACTCAAATCCATGAGCACGGTGTTTCAAAAACCAAAATTGAATTATAGACGTTTTCTGTGATAAATCTCTTTAATTTTTAGTTAGTAAGTTTTAATTTTTTTATTTCGTTAAGTATTGAAGGTCAAAAAGCCAGGATTTTTGACGTTTTGCCTGACCCTGCTTAATAAAATGGGACATTGAGGACTAAAAAAACCATCATATGAGTTCTCCTTCTAAAACATAGAACAAATAAGATTGGTTTTTCATATCCAACAATAAAATATGTGGCTCAGGCTGAGAAAAAAGTGGACATGCCCCTTAAATTTTTCTTGATTTTCTGAAAACCTTTCTTCACGTTGATTAATATTGGCATATATGGTCTTTCAGGTCCCACTTCCCCGGCAGCAATTCCTCCAGCGCAGCCATTGCCACAGGGAAGCGCCTGTGGGCCTCCGAGGATTTCGCCATGCGCAACAACTTAACGGGCGCCGGCTGCTGGGCTCGGGTTTCCGCACGCGCCTTTCCCAGCTCACTTCAGCTCTTCTTTGGCAGCAACTGAATCAAAACTATGTCAACGGCTACATGAGCCTGACAATGGCCTGGGCTCTGGTCTCTTCTTACTACCCGGCGCTGCCTTGGTCTGAAAATGGACTCATGAACGCGGCCACGCCTTGGTCCGGCGCCTACAAAGTCCGCTTTCCCATCTGGGTTACAGGTTCCCTCTTTTTGCGTCCAACATTGAGCTGGCGCGAGGGATCAAAGTTTCTGTCAGCCCTTATTAGCCCCTCTTTTCAATTATGGGAGAAAAAAGTCTGAGGCTGATGTGGATCTTTTCAATCAAAAATTTGATCTGACCAAATGAGCACCTGTTATTTAGTAAGAAATGAATTGCGCAATAGAGTTGGATATTAAGATAATTTATTTTAAACTTAACAGGTTTTGGGACGTAATTAAAATGCATAAATTTGAGCAGAATCAATTTAGCTGCTGTTGTCAGCGCATACGACCCAGTTCACGGACATCGGCTGGTATTACTTGCCTCACGACGCGGGCGTCGGTCATCTGGCCCAAAACGGATCCTTCGTATCGCTCACGAACCACGATAGAACCCAGCTCACCATCATCATCGAGACCATGGTTAGCCGCCGATCGATACTGCTGCAGGCAAGGCTCTTTCCTACAGAGCTTCAAATGCACTCGCCCCAACATTTCCGAATACATCGTAGCCGACCAGACTGCCGCCTTCCAGCTCAGCGGCTCATTCGTTGCCCCAGCTGTGTCCAGCTGTTTTCCGCCTAAGACCAGCAGCTGCAGGCTGGCATAAAACAGCTCTTCCACTGGACCACTTTGCTGCAAGAAGGCGGTGAGGATGCTGCGTTCACCCAGCTGGAAGCCATACAGGTATATATATATATATATATATATATATATATATCGATTTTTGCCTAATACTTCCAATTAAAACGTAACCATCCATAATATTTTCAAATAAATTGGTGGTTTAGGAGCACTAATATAGTACAATAAATGTGCAAAATATAAAGAAATATAATGTGCTAATTAGTTAGTTAGCCCCGTCAGCAGATATGCTTCAACTGATCGCTTTGCAGGTGGTTGACGGAAAGTTCAGCCTGGAGCTAGCCGTAGACAGCCTGCACACGCTCACCACGCTCCACAACCCGAAGAAGGGCAGCTTTGCTGAGCCTATCCCACCCCAGGCTCCGTTCCCGTCGCCGTATTTGGACGACTTTGAATGTTTTTCAGCAGCAGCGAAGGAAAATTTCAAAAAAAAAATTTGGGCTGCTCAAAATTGCAGCCTACTCGCTGTATGAGGAGCCGAACTACTTGGCGCAGCAGGTCGGAGCCTGGGAAGTTTTGCAGGATTCAGTTGCTTGAAATTCTGTTTTGCTTGCGTACAGTTGAGCTGGGAGAACATTTCAGGGTGGCAATCAATTCGTCCGCCAAACCGTTCTCTACAAGCCAGTCAACTGGTGCTACTGGGACAAGGACCGAACCTGGCCCCTGGGCCTCATTGGAGACGGCATAAGGCTAGCCATCATTGTCTTCCATTCGGCTGTGCATGCAAATAGAAGTTCAAATTCCGTTCCAGCCGTGACCTGAGCATCAGCGTGGATGTTCGCTTCCCCAGCATCAACGCCACCCAGGCCGTCTTTATCGGTGCCAGGGTGAAGGTCAGCTGCCCAATTGCTCCACCCCCTGCCCGCCCCCACTCCAACTCATCAGGGAGGAGGCTGCGAAGTGGAGAACTACACCCAAGGCGTCCTTCTCTGGATCACGCCTAGCAGCAACAGCTGGCGCCTCAGCTACGACCTCAGTCAGCCTTCCGCAGTCGAGCCTCCAATCAATGGCCAGACCAATGGTTTCAGAGGGATCTTCGGACTTTGCTTCTGGCCGGCTGCCTTTCCAGCTCAACTCGGCTGTCTGGTACCGGCTGGGTCTCAGCGTCCAGGTTCCGCCTTCCAAAGCTGGAGTGGGCAGCCAGTGTTGTCTTGGAGCAGAATGAGGAGGCGGTGGTGACTGCTGGCGGTGCGGTGGTTGGGCGGGAGAGTCTGCCAGCAATGCTCCAATCCTCCTTCTGCATCCCTTCCAACTACTCTAATGGCGGCAGGCCGAACAACTGCTTTGCGGCGCTGGGGCTGGACAGCGGCTTTGGGCTGGCAGATTTCGACAACCTCAACCTTCATCGCCTGGATGCTTCTTTTGGCTAGCCTTGGCCATTTGCTCGTCTCCTGTCTGTGATCATTACTTCCGGCAGTTTTGGGCTTGCATAGCCTGGGCGTAGATCAACGGGAAGAGTCATTTGGGCATTCTTTAGCTGTCTTGTGATGCTTAATTTCTTCTATTTTTCTTCCGTGAGCAACTGGGAAATCAAAGCAGCAGTTGAGGTACTCTGCTGAAAGAGAGAGAAATGTAAAGGTTTAGGCAATCACAGCTCCAGATCAGACAATCACACATTGTCCGAATCCAGCAAGATTTCACAGAGACAAGGATGGCCCCACGCCCGAAAGGCTGTCGAAAACCGAAAAAATTTTGCAGAAATTGAGATGCTTTTAGAAGCCAAATTTTATCGGTGAAATAAATGGATGATGAGGTGGGGCGGGCTACTCCTGTAGATTCTTCACCGACGGCCTTAGATACCAGTCAATCAGCTCTTCACGCCTAGTTGAGCCTGAAGAAGGTACCCTCCAGCGGCCTTCTCCTTTCCGGAGACCTCTTGATTTATGGCCTCGTATTTCGCCATCTCCGACTCGCTAACGCTCCGTCGCGACTCTTTCAATGCGGCCTGCATTGAGCCGGGTGAGAAGGCTAGGGCTAGGGGCCAGGCTGAGAGAAAGGCAGGCAGGGGAACCATGAGATGCTCCTTGCGGATGGAGGGCCCCAGTTGCTCTGGCAGGAACTCCTCTGGGCTGGCGTTGCTCTGGATGCATGCCTGGATGGCGAGGGCTTCAGTGATGGCCAGTTTGCCGGCGGTGCGGCAGATGCCGGCCAGATCCGCGCCGCTGTAGCCGCTGGTCTCCTTCGCCACCTCCTCCAGGCCCAGCTTCTTCTCCGTCCGGGCCTTGTCCAGGTTGGCCTTGAGGAGTTGGAGGGGAGAGGCTTCGTCCGGGGAGGGGTATGGCCCCAGTTGCTCTGGCAGGAACTCCTCTGGGCTGGCGTTGCTCTGGATGCATGCCTGGATGGCGAGGGCTTCAGTGATGGCCAGTTTGCCGGCGGTGCGGCAGATGCCGGCCAGATCCGCGCCGCTGTAGCCGCTGGTCTCCTTCGCCACCTCCTCCAGGCCCAGCTTCTTCTCCGTCCGGGCCTTGTCCAGGTTGGCCTTGAGGAGTTGGAGGGGAGAGGCTTCGTCCGGGAGGGGTATGGCCCCAGTTGCTCTGGCAGGAACTCCTCTGGGCTGGCGTTGCTCTGGATGCATGCCTGGATGGCGAGGGCTTCAGTGATGGCCAGTTTGCCGGCGGTGCGGCAGATGCCGGCCAGATCCGCGCCGCTGTAGCCGCTGGTCTCCTTCGCCACCTCCTCCAGGCCCAGCTTCTTCTCCGTCCGGGCCTTGTCCAGGTTGGCCTTGAGGAGTTGGAGGGGAGAGGCTTCGTCCGGGAGGGGTATGGCCCCAGTTGCTCTGGCAGGAACTCCTCTGGGCTGGCGTTGCTCTGGATGCATGCCTGGATGGCGAGGGCTTCAGTGATGGCCAGTTTGCCGGCGGTGCGGCAGATGCCGGCCAGATCCGCGCCGCTGTAGCCGCTGGTCTCCTTCGCCACCTCCTCCAGGCCCAGCTTCTTCTCCGTCCGGGCCTTGTCCAGGTTGGCCTTGAGGAGTTGGAGGGGAGAGGCTTCGTCCGGGAGGGGTATGGCCCCAGTTGCTCTGGCAGGAACTCCTCTGGGCTGGCGTTGCTCTGGATGCATGCCTGGATGGCGAGGGCTTCAGTGATGGCCAGTTTGCCGGCGGTGCGGCAGATGCCGGCCAGATCCGCGCCGCTGTAGCCGCTGGTCTCCTTCGCCACCTCCTCCAGGCCCAGCTTCTTCTCCGTCCGGGCCTTGTCCAGGTTGGCCTTGAGGAGTTGGAGGGGAGAGGCTTCGTCCGGGAGGGGTATGGCCCCAGTTGCTCTGGCAGGAACTCCTCTGGGCTGGCGTTGCTCTGGATGCATGCCTGGATGGCGAGGGCTTCAGTGATGGCCAGTTTGCCGGCGGTGCGGCAGATGCCGGCCAGATCCGCGCCGCTGTAGCCGCTGGTCTCCTTCGCCACCTCCTCCAGGCCCAGCTTCTTCTCCGTCCGGGCCTTGTCCAGGTTGGCCTTGAGGAGTTGGAGGGGAGAGGCTTCGTCCGGGAGGGGTATGGCCCCAGTTGCTCTGGCAGGAACTCCTCTGGGCTGGCCTTGCTCTGGATGCGTGCATGGATGGCGAGGGCTTCAGTGATGGCCAGTTTTCCGGCGGGGAGGCAGCTGCCGGCCAGATCCGCGCCGCTGTAGCCGCTGGTCTCCTTCGCCACCTCCTCCAGGCCCAGCTTCTTCTCCGTCCGGGCCTTGTCCAGGTTGGCCTTGAGGAGTTGGAGGGGAGAGGCTTCGTCCGGGAGGGGTATGGCTCCAGTTGCTCTGGCATGAGCACCTCTGGGCTGCCCTTGCTCTGTGTGCGTGCAAGGATGGCGAGGGCTTCATTGATGGCCAGTTTGCCGGCGGTGCGGCAGATGCCGGCCAGATCCGCGCCGCTGTAGCCGCTGGTCTCCTTCGCCACCTCCTCCAGGCCCAGCTTCTTCTCCGTCCGGGCCTTGTCCAGGTTGGCCTTGAGGATTTGGAGGCGAGAGGCTTCGTCCGGGAGGGGTATGGCTCCAGTTGCTCTGGCAGGAGCTCCTCTGGGGTGGCCTTGCTCTGGGTGCGTGCATGGATGGCGAGGGCTTCAGTGATGGCCAGTTTGCCGGCGGTGCGGCAGATGCCGGCCAGATCCGCGCCGCTGTAGCCGCTGGTCTCCTTCGCCACCTCCTCCAGGCCCAGCTTCTTCTCCGTCCGGGCCTTGTGGGGGCCAGGTTGGCCTTGAGGATTTGGAGGCGAGAGGCTTCGTCCGGGAGGGGTATGGCTCCAGTTGCTCTGGCAGGAGCTCCTCTGGGGTGGCCTTGCTCTGGGTGCGTGCATGGATGGCGAGGGCTTCAGTGATGGCCAGTTTGCCGGCGGTGCGGCAGATGCCGGCCAGATCCGCGCCGCTGTAGCCGCTGGTCTCCTTCGCCACCTCCTCCAGGCCCAGCTTCTTCTCCGTCCGGGCCTTGTCCAGGTTGGCCTTGAGGATTTGGAGGCGAGAGGCTTCGTCCGGGAGGGGTATGGCTCCAGTTGCTCTGGCAGGAGCTCCTCTGGGGTGGCCTAGCTCTGGGTGCATGCATGGATGGCGAGGGCTTCAGTGATGGCCAGTTTGCCGGCGGTGCGGCAGATGCCGGCCAGATCCGCGCCGCTGTAGCCGCTGGTCTCCTTCGCCACCTCCTCCAGGGCCCAGCTTCTTCTCCGTCCGGGCCTTGTCCAGGTTGGCCTTGAGGATTTGGAGGCGAGAGGCTTCGTCCGGGAGGGGTATGGCTCCAGTTGCTCTGGCAGGAGCTCCTCTGGGGTGGCCTTGCTCTGGATGCATGCATGGATGGCGAGGGCTTCAGTGATGGCCAGTTTGCCGGCGGTGCGGCAGATGCCGGCCAGATCCGCGCCGCTGTAGCCGCTGGTCTCCTTCGCCACCTCCTCCAGGCCCAGCTTCTTCTCCGTCCGGGCCTTGTCCAGGTTGGCCTTGAGGATTTGGAGGCGAGAGGCTTCGTCCGGGAGGGGTATGGCTCCAGTTGCTCTGGCAGGAGCTCCTCTGGGGTGGCCTTGCTCTGGGTGCGTGCATGGATGGCGAGGGCTTCAGTGATGGCCAGTTTGCCGGCGGTGCGGCAGATGCCAGCCAGATCCGCGCCGCTGTAGCCGCTGGTCTCCTTGCGCCACCTCCTCCAGGCCCAGCTTCTTCTCCGTCCGGGCCTTGTCCAGGTTGGCCTTGAGGATTTGGAGGCGAGAGGCTTCGTCCGGGAGGGGTATGGCCCCAGTTGCTCTGGCAGGAACTCCTCTGGGCTGGCGTTGCTCTGGATGCATGCCTGGATGGCGAGGGCTTCAGTGATGGCCAGTTTGCCGGCGGTGCGGCAGATGCCGGCCAGATCCGCGCCGCTGTAGCCGCTGGTCTCCTTCGCCACCTCCTCCAGGCCCAGCTTCTTCTCCGTCCGGGCCTTGTCCAGGTTGGCCTTGAGGAGTTGGAGGGGAGAGGCTTCGTCCGGGAGGGGTATGGCCCCAGTTGCTCTGGCAGGAACTCCTCTGGGCTGGCGTTGCTCTGGATGCATGCCTGGATGGCGAGGGCTTCAGTGATGGCCAGTTTGCCGGCGGTGCGGCAGATGCCGGCCAGATCCGCGCCGCTGTAGCCGCTGGTCTCCTTCGCCACCTCCTCCAGGCCCAGCTTCTTCTCCGTCAGGGCCTTGTCCAGGTTGGCCTTGAGGATTTGGAGGCGAGAGGCTTCGTCCGGGAGGGGTATGGCCCCAGTTGCTCTGGCAGGAACTCCTCTGGGCTGGCCTTGCTCTGGGTGCATGCCTGGATGGCGGGGGGGAGGGAGGGCTTCAGTGATGGCCAGTTTGCCGGCGGTGCGGCAGATGCCGGCCAGATCCGCGCCGCTGTAGCCGCTGGTCTCCTTCGCCACCTCCTCCAGGCCCAGCTTCTTCTCCGTCAGGGCCTTGTCCAGGTTGGCCTTGAGGATTTGGAGGCGAGAGGCTTCGTCCGGGAGGGACGGGTATGAACACCAGCTTCTCGAAGCGGCCGGGACGGAGGAGGGCAGGGTCCAGAAGCTGAGCTCGATTCAAGGCCGCGATTGTGAAGACGTTTTTTTCTGCCGCAATTCCATCCATTTCGGTGAGGAGCTGGGTTAGGACCCTGTCGGAGGCTGCTGCTTCCGCTGATTGCCCTCCTCTAGCAGCCCCGATGGCGTCAATTTCGTCGAAGAAGACGATGGTGGGTGCTTAGGCTTTTGCTGTGGCGAAGAGGGTGCGAAGGTTGGCCTCGGTCTCACCGAACCATTTGGACAGGCACACTGGGCCGTTGATGGCGAGGAAGTTGGCGGAGCACTTGTTTTGCCACAGCCTTCAAGCCGACGCAGTTGAGAAAAGGGAGAGGGAGGAGGGCAAGGGCATGAAAGGGTCTACCAGGGGGTCTATGGAGGAGGATGCCGCGAGCGGGCCTGATGCCGTAGCGTTCATAGATGCCGGGGTAGAGCAGCGGTTGGTGGATGAGTAACTGGAGCTCTTCTTTCACCTCCGGCACCACTTCCACGTCCTTCCAGCTCACCGCCGGACGCTCCAGGCTCGCGTCCCGTAGTGCCGGGGGCTTTGCCAGTTTCACCGCTTCCTCCATACGGGCCTTGGGGATCTGGTGGTTGAGGGCCTGAACAGTGCTGGGCGGACGCATGTCTTTCGGCCTCCGCATCTCTGACTGCCCTGCCCTCCGCAGCAAGTGGCCTTCGGCAGCACAAAATAATTACCACGATGTAGTGGACATTTAGGGGTAGCTTGTGATAGGTTTTGGTCAAAAAATATTTAGTAGATTTGGAGTTATATGCGATTGCATTGGCGATACGAATAAAGCACCCCCCCATGTATTTTCCTTCACGCAAAAAATCAAGCAATAGGCGAATATTTGTGCGCGGCCAAACAACTATACAAATACCTTTTGCATACATTTCTTGAACTGTTTTATTGGAAAATGTAAACAAATTTTTTGCGAGGCTGCAGGCCGCTCCGGATAGGATTGAGAAGAACATAGAGAATTCGCACAGCTCCAAAAAAATGCAAAACTCCTAACCAAAAACATCAATCAGAAAGGGCTGAAGCCCTTTTGAAGTTGAGTGGTTTGGATATTCAGGTTAATCTTGTGAATCCAAATTCAATCAGCCTGGTCATCAAAACGGGTCACTAAGCTGCTAAACTTGTACGGCGCACAATCCACCAACGAGTTGTACGCCTGGTTTGGCTGTATCACTGAGCAATTTAGACTCAGATAATTGGCCAAAATTATAGTGAACGTTTGGCTTTCCTCATTCTTGTTGATTTATTTTTGCCATTGATTGCTGGTAAACTTATGCTGTCCATGATAGAATAACGCAGTTCAATGACTAATTTCACAGAGAACTGATTGCAGGCACAAAACAGCTTAAAAAGTTTTTTCTCGCGCAGTGTTAATTGCCGTCTCACCGCTTGCAAAAACTGTTCTCATGCAGCATTGTCAAGCAGCGATACTATGTCCAGCTGACAAAGCTCCAGCCAGTCTTCAAGAAAGAAGCAGTTTTACGATGCCATGGACAGCATGAGATTCCCAGCTTCCTAGATTTCTTGTATCAAAGGCCAGTCATGCCTCCGTGGAGGTACATATGTGGCCTTATCTCTCCACATTTTCCCACCTTCTGCCTAAAAGACAGGCATGTACTCTGCTCAAAAACTGTCGAGCATGGAATCCTTGGTGTTGATCCGATCTAACTTCAATCTCATTAGTGGCCTTTTCTGCCTGCTTCTGCTGCTTCCATCTTTTGCGACAAGTAGCAACATCACCAGCGAATGGCTCGAAACCCATCTTTCAAGCCAAGGTTCCTTTGTTCGCGCGGCGCATTGGTAGAATTCGGTTGGCTGAAAAGCAGGCTGTGTGAATCCGCACTGGGCAGACTGCGTGATGGCCGGGCGGCGCTACCTGGACCCAGTTGACAGGGCCTGCTTTCAAGCACCAGACATGATCAAGTAAACCTATATTAGCTGATCGATTGAGCCTCCGAAATGCTCCTGACTGAAACTAAGCCTCATGGGCTCTATGTCCGCTAATGAGATTGGTCATAAGCTATATGGGGAATAGGACTAGCTGGAGGATGGTGCATAGTCCATGGAGCCATTAAACAGTAGTTGAAGAGTAAACTGCAAGTAAAAGTAGCAGTATTCTGATTCGCCAGTTGCAATGCAACGGAAGAAAACTAAATTTCAATGGGGTATTGACAGCAATGTTCACAACATTCAATTTTGAAAAAAGCTTAATTTCAGACGACAGCGATGGGTGGATGCCCAAGCAGCCTGTGAGGCTAAGAACGGTTACCTGGCTACATTTCGGGATGCCAAACAACTAAGTGCTATAGCCAACGTTTCCCTCTTTAGAAAATTCCAGACTAGACTTGGACAATGCTTGCTTGCAGGTTTTCAGCAACTACTTTGGCTATGAGCCGAGCGATAAAGACATTTACACTGAGTGGAATGGGGATGCCTGGGTAGGCGGGACTCAGCTCTATCCCTACCGCGCCATTGCTGCTGTCAGCAAAAGCAGCTGGCGCTTTCTTGACGGTGGAGGTACTCGTTTAGTGTCAAGCCACCCCATAGTGCGTAGCTTCCGTAGCCTAAGCGATAAACACATTTACACTGAGTGGAATGGGGATGCCTGGGTAGGCGGGACTCAGCTCTATCCCTACCGCGCCATTGCTGCTGTCAGCAAAAGCAGCTGGCGCTTTCTTGACGGTGGAGGTACTCGTTTAGTGTCAAGCCACCCCATAGTGCGTAGCTTCCGTAGCCTAAGCGATAAACACATTTACACTGAGTGGAATGGGGATGCCTGGGTAGGCGGGACTCAGCTCTATCCCTACCGCGCCATTGCTGCTGTCAGCAAAAGCAGCTGGCGCTTTCTTGACGGTGGAGGTACTCGTTTAGTGTCAAGCCACCCCATAGTGCGTAGCTTCCGTAGCCTAAGCGATAAACACATTTACACTGAGTGGAATGGGGATGCCTGGGTAGGCGGGACTCAGCTCTATCCCTACCGCGCCATTGCTGCTGTCAGCAAAAGCAGCTGGCGCTTTCTTGACGGTGGAGGTACTCGTTTAGTGTCAAGCCACCCCATAGTGCGTAGCTTCCGTAGCCTAAGCGATAAACACATTTACACTGAGTGGAATGG
>JASANA010009266.1:0-16573 GCA_030248095.1 Ptycholaimellus sp. GST1_10 | reverse complement strand
GTTTGTGGGACCTTGCCAGCGGCCGAGGTGCTGAAGTTGGAAATGGAGACGGCGCCGACAAGGTTGGGATTGCGCAGGTCCACGGCCTCCGCTTGCAGGCCTGGTAGTAGGCTCATCCTGCTGGCCACTAGACCGCCGCTTAGAAATGCTTGAAGACGGAAGGAGCAGGCCTCCAATGAGCCGTCAAGTGATTGCCAGAGGCAGAAGGGGGCAGGGAGCGCAATGCCGGTGGCGAGGAGGTTGAGGGCGGGATGTTCAGCGCCGGTTAGGGAAAGAGGAGGAGAGAGTGGATGGGCGTCTTCTCTCCCTCCAAACTCACCTCCACACTGCTTGTGTTGCCAGCCTGGAAGCCAATGCTGAGGCGGAGGCTTCGGTTGGAGAAGGCTTGCAGTGGAGAAATCAGGCCAGGGCGGCATCTATGAACTTATTTTTTATCACTATCAGGAGAAAAAAAAGGGCGGAGAACGGGGAGAGCTGGGGGCGATAGACGAGGAAGAGCTCGCTAGCATCCTCCAAGCTCAATTTCCAGCCCCCGCCCGCCTGTGGGGCCAATGGAGCGCGAAGAAGCATCGGCCGCCCGTCCGTTTCGTACAGACCTTCCCTCTGCATCCTTCAGCTCCTGCATCCTTCCCATTATTCTCCTCCTTCTTTTGGCAAGGCTGAGGAGGAAAGAGCCTCGTCGGTGAGTGGAAGGCAAGGATAGCGATGATGCAGAACAAGCTCTGACTTGAGGCAAAAGCTTTGTCGACAGACTGGGCATTGGAAGGACTGTAAATGGCCGGGCTTGTCCGAGCTGATCTGGGCGCTGGTTTCTGAGAACAGAGGGCTTAGCGGGCTGGAGGAAGGACATGCAGGGCTGGCAGAGTTGGCAAGCAGAGGCAGAGCTCCAGCTCCTCCTGAGACCAGCAAAGGGCGCAGCCATTCCTCGCCTCCGCTAGGCCTTCCTCATGAGAGCAGCCCAGATTCGGTGCTTCTAAAATCTCATGTTTCCTTCCATCATCCATTCATGGTCATCAAGAAAGCGAAAGCAACCGATTCCTAGTCGCTTCACTTCCAGCTCATCTTTGAAGCTGCCGCATTGCAGAGTTTCACTGGACTGCAGTGTGTGAAGATCCCAACTATGGCGGTCTGTGATGCAAAATGGACAGGCTACGGTCACCTGAAACCGTTGTCATTATCTTTGCTGATGTTGGCTAGCTGAAAAACTGACTTCAGCATAGATTTCGAAGGTTTCCCGGGCCTTGCTTACTGTAAGCCAAAGAAACTGGAAGGCCTCGAGGACATCCTCTTCCAGACTCTGCTCCGAGCCTTCCTGTAAAACTATGCAAGGCTTTCATGTTATGCAGGCAAGGCTTAAGTCATGCTCTAAGGTTCTGTTTGGAGAAGCCTTTACTGGTGAGGCCGCGCACAGCCAGCTCCAGCACATTTCCTCAACACCCACCACAACACTCAGCTGAATACAAAGGATGAGAGGAGTGCCACTGTCCAGCAGGCGACCTAAGAAGGAGCACTGGCCCCTGGCCACCAGCCAGCCTTCCCGCCAGAGCAACAGAGGCAAGTGCATGCTCCGACTCACCTCCAACAGGACATCCAGTTGCTTACAGAAGGCTCAAAGAATTGGTAAAAAGCTGGACATGATGGAGGATGGCGAAAAGGAAGTTGGGAGGTGGAGGGAGGAGGAAGGAGAGACGGAGGCTCCGCTCACGTTCCCCTAGCCGGGGCTGCCCCGGCCACAGCTCCTCCAGTGGGCAGAGAGGCTGGCTAGGCAACAGTGGCGGGAAAACGAGGCTCGGCTTCCGTGCCTCATCGTTTAGCCAAGGACGTCGGCAGTGATAGGCCAGGCCCAGTGCACCCAGCTCATTCATCAGCTCTTCCGCCTGAACCATTGCCTTTTCCGTTATCTCTTTTCCTTGGCATATAATTAAAGGGCTATGGAATGGGAGTAAAAGAGAAGTGAATGAAGTAGGACGAGATGGTGATGTAATGGCTGTCGGAGGCCAAGACTCTCGGAGATCTGGACTCGCAGATAGTCCGCTGCGTAGACGGCTGCCTCCGGCCCTACGGCCGGCAGCAGATTGAAGGAGGCCGTCAGTCTTCAATCCACACCTTCTCTCCTCTTCCCCTGCTCCAATTGCATACTCCACCTGTTCCTGTGCGCAGCAAGAGCATCAAACAGCGCCGTCAGTTTGCTCGGATCCTTGCCAGCCAGATAGGTCTGAAAGGAAATGGATGGCAGCCAGCTCATGGGCAGCTGAGGAGGGGAACCTGGCCCAGAAGAAGAGCGGAGCCAGCCATGGCTGCTGCATGGGCAGCGCTTTCCGACATCTTTGTCTGACCCACAGCTTCCAGCCCCCCAAAGTCCACCTGCATCCGAAGTCTACTTGGAAAGGGAAATGGCTTCTCTGCTACTAGCCTTGATGGCTAGGGCGCTGCCCCACTGGTTCAGCATCTGCTGGCTTAGCTGTTGCCAGAACTTGCTTTTCCCGTCCCTTACCTGGAGCCAGGTTTTTGACTATCGAACAGGCCTTTGCATGAGCTGTGGGAAAATACCTCAGGGAGGGAGGCCTCGTGGAAGGCAAACTGATCCTGCAGCTGTTGGTGCAGATGCAGCAAGGGTGTCAGCCCTTTCTGACTTTCCAGGGAGCTTATCGCGCTGGCCAGTTTCGCCTTGAGCGCTTCCAGCACGACTTTGCTCATTTTCGGCAGCAGGGACCTGAAGCTATCAAAAGTCCAGCAGAGCCTTGAGGTGCAGGTGTATACGACTTGAGGGAGCCGGAGGGGAGGACGAAGTGACTGCCTGGCGAATTTTGTAGAAGGGCGGACAGGTGCCTTGAAGCGGACTCTGCATCCTGGAGGACGAAGAGGGAGCCTGGGCCACCAAGCACTGGGGCGAAGGCCTACAGAGCAACGGCTTCACTCAGTTCAGGCTTGAGAATTGAGAGGTGAAGGTAGGTACGGGGTGAGCTCGGATGAGCTGGAGACGGATGTTGGGGCGATTGGTGGCCAGTGGATGAGGGGCGAAGTGGATGAGGCCGTTGAAGGCATCCTTCCCTTCTCCCCGCCCCTCCTCCACCATCACCATTCGAATCACCATTTCTGCACCCAGTAAACTCCCACTTACCCATAATTCAACGCCCAATTTGAAATGGCTATGGTACTATGAAGTGGGAACTACCTTTTTGCACTGTATCTCATATCAGGAATAATAAGGTTGAGAAAAAGAACGTGGGGGCGTAGTGTTTGGTCGCAGTTTGGCCTGGTCGAGGACAGCGGATAGAATGGAGAGGTTCGCCTGCTCCACGAGGGCAGGCGGAAGGTGCTGCACTGAGGTCCCTCGCAGACTCACCTGTCGCAGGTTACCCGTCGCCAGACACCCCAGCCGCCAGCCTCCAATACCCTTGCACCCATCCAGGTCCAGCTGTCAAAGGCGCCCCAATCATTCTCCCCTCTTTTCACTTGGAAAAGAGGGACATTGGTGAGTTTGGGGAAAAGCAGGGAGATGTAGAGGAGGGCAGCATCGGTGAGGGCGGGACAGGCGGCCAGGTTGAGGTTGGCCAGGCCCAGTTCCCCATCCTGCCCTCGCTGGAAGTAGAGGAAGGCGAAGAAGGCGTCCGTCACCAGCGCCGAGCCGCTGAGGTCCAGCCATTTCACCTTGCCCAGCACATGGCCTTGCACCAGACGATCCTTTGAGCACCAATCACACTTTTTTGCTTCTAAATCAGTTCAACAGACCCACCTGAACTAGGCGAAAACTGATATGACTGCCGTCTTCAGCTAGTATTTGTAGTGATTCCAGGGAATGGGATTCTGAAAGCTGGTAGTTGAGTAGTGTATTTTGGGGAGCGGGGAAGGGTGAATGAGCTGTTGTCGGTGGAAGTGAGAGGGAAGTAGGAGGGCATGAGACGGCTGTAGGCCTCGAAGTCTGTGGCCGCCCAGCAACAGAACATCAAGCGCTCCACCTTCAAAGGCTCCGTAGAGGTAGTGCGAGGTGAATCTAAGGGAGTGTGAAAACGGATTCCGCATTGGCCGCCGTTTCGAGCCACTGGCGAACGGTGGACAAGGCGACCTTGGCAGCGTCGGCCACTGGGTAGCCTGCGTAGCCTGTCGAGATGCATGGAAACGCCTGCATTACCTTCCTACTAGCCCCGTAACATCTCTGCCTGCTGGCGGCAGATGAAGAAGATGGGATAGGGAACAATGGAGCGGATGGAAAGTCGTTGAGCCTCAGAGAGACAGGAGAGATAGCATTGGCGTAGTGCATCCTCATTTTGCCCGTGCGGTGCATTCACCATTAGCACATCTGACGCCTCTTCCCATTCCTCATTGGCAGGCAGGATTATTATAGCAGAAACTTACAGCGCGCCGGAAGTCCATAGCCTTCAAAAATATTGCAATTGCAATTAATGCTAGGTATTTTCATCATGAGCAATAAAATTTTTGTCAACTGCAGACGTGGTTAAAAGCGCCTACCCCTGCCGCATCAATAAAAGGAGGTACCGCAAAGAGCGACGGCAGCGCCATGCTTGCGTGGGCGCAGACCAGCCTCCCGCAGCTCCTTGATCTCCTCCACCAGCTCCTTCCCAGCGCCATCGAACGTCGTCCTCGCCACTCAATACTCTCTTATTATTGGAGCCCAACTCCGCCAGCAAGCCTCAACTGGTATGGCGGCTGAGGTTGTAGTCGGTGGTGATGACGACGGCGTCCAACTCCAGGCCCGCGATGTCGCCCTTGTGCAGGCCAACACGCCTGTTCAGCTCCTCCGACACTGCTCGCAGCTCCACCGGCGGCGCCTGTGCCCTCTTTTTTGCCCGACCTGCATCAACCCACCTCCTCTTTCATCCATCCCCTTGCAGTTGAGGCATTGAGACTGGGAAGGTTGATTGGGGGACCTTTGCTTTTCTTGCCGCTGTTTTTAGCGCTGTCCGGGTCAGAAGCCAAGAGCTGAGGCCCGAGCTGGCTCCAGTTAGGCAGAGTCTCTAGGGAAACGTACTGCTTCTCAGCGTAGCCCTCTCGACGCTCTTCAAGTGAGCGGTTGAGGTAGCCTTCTGCAATTCGCTCACCAAATTCTATTCTCCCCTATTCTGCCTTGTTTGCTCTTGCCTTGTTTTTGCACAATGTTGCTGGGAAGCTGGTCGGGATAGGGAGGGCGGAAGATCGGGGATGAACGGGCAGACTTTGCTTTCAACTGTTTCACCTGGACGACTTTTGATAGGTTTCCGCCATGATTGAGGAGGATGGCACCTTGCTGGGGCTGATGTTAGCGCCGTTTGACGCAGTGGAGGCGAGGGATTGGAGCTCTTGCAGGAAGCTTGCCGAAGACGCTCCCTCCTCCTCCAGCTATTCTCAGTTATCAGTAGTTCTAAATCCTAGCCCAAAAAGGCTAACGGCGGATCCCTTTCGCTGCAGCTCGAACGAGACATTCTTCGATACCTTTTCAGTCAACGATGTCGACTGTTTTGAGTACCTGATGCAATATTCACTTTCATACTGCGGCTTAAAATGAGGACAAGAATTACTCTTCTTGGGATGATTTTGCCTTCTTGGACGGGGATTTGGAGGCTTTTCGGGCAGTTTGCTTAGTTTTGGCCATTTAAAAAGACTAAGCGCAGGTACTGGTGTTCGCAGGAACGGAAGGTGGCTAAAGCGGATATTGTTGATGGGGAGGTGTCCATAGAGACAAGCAGAGATGCGTAGCCTTGCGCAGAGTTCTTGCAAAGGTCTGCTCAAAGTCTCTTGTCCTTCTGTCGTCAAGTTTTCTTTCACTTTCCATCACTTTTGCGGCTAACGTTTTTTTTGGGTTTTTTTGCGTCAAGTCAAAGCCTGCGCTGGGTTAAAAGACTTAGCTGTGAGCATGACGCTGTGAGTTGTGGGCAAACAGTTTTGGCAGTAATCAGTGGACTTATTTTCAGAAACGATTGATGCTTATGTGTTTTTCGTTTTCCGCGTCATAGCGTTGTCAGATCTTTGTCATTTTGATGCAACGTTGTCTTTATCCATGGATGATTTGGAAGTGATAGTTGAAAAGGATGGGTTTGGTCAGTCTGGTTGAGGACGAAAGTTAGGCGAGGCCGACTCTAGGCTTGACCTCGTCGGCGGCATAGTTGAAATCGTAGTAGTGCTCTGGACAGCCGCCGGTTGTGGACTCAGAGAATGAGCCTGCAGCATCCTTTTCCACTTCTTCTTTTCCACAGCTTAACCGCAATGGAACCCGTCCAGCCATTGTAGCTGTACTTAATGCTCAGGCGGCAGCCCCCATCGCAGCTGATCGTTCGCTCCAGCTCAATTCCACTCACCGTCGACGATTCCGTGCCTGTGGATGAGCTGGTAGTGGATGAGAGAAGGGGCCTAAGAAAGGATAGGCACCGGGATTGCAGTCATTGGCGGCAATGGGGCTGCCGTCAGAGTTGCAGGGTAGCGGAGCCCCGTTGGTGTTGCAGAGGCAGAGCTCGCGCGGCTCTCGGCTGTGAGGGCGCCAGCCGCACACGTTGCCCCTGCCAATCACAACTCTCTCCCAGGCCCTGCTCCAAGCAAGGCGGAAGGGAACCCAGGGCTGTAGGTGCAGACCAGGAAGTTGCCGTACATACCTCCACAGTCAGTGGCCATAGCGCAGCCCACCTTTTCAGTCTCCGTCCAAACAACCTGCAAAGTATGAAGCTAGCTGAGTCTGTCGGCCCTGTCAGTCTTGCAGCCTGACTGACCTGCTTGTAGTGGCCGCAGGACACAATCTTCCCGCTGGGGGTGCAGGTGTTGCTCTGTACGTCGTAGGCCGCCTTCTCCCCAATCCATCCCTCCACTCCGCCCTGAAGCAAGCTATCCCTACAACCAACGCCGGCCGTTCCCCAGCGGAGGCTATGAGGTTGGAAGTGGGTGTGGACGGATTGCTGCTGGCGGCCGCATTCTCGCCGTATTTCAGTGGTTCGGTGATGGACTTTGGCGTATGGACGATGCGGGTGGCGTCGCAGGACAGCTGGGCCCCGTTCGCCGCCGCGAAGGACGCCAACCCCGCATCCCAGCTCTACAACCCCCATTCACCTCTGCTAAGGGAGCCTAAACTAGCTGGAGAGGCCAACCAATGGCTGGAGTCCAGCATTGTCGGCGGAGCGGGCCTCATTGTGCAGGGCAAGGATACTGGCGATCTCCCCTGCGTCCGTCACTCCCCTCACTTCAACTACTCTGATTAGTTGCCAGGATGATGGAGGTGAAAAAGAGGCGGCCAACCATTGCCGGCATCAGCAAGATGGATGAGAGCTAGAAGTAGAAGCACCATAGCAGCTGTGGTTGAAAATGAACGGAGCGATGCGCATTTTATGGCTTTCTGCAGCTTAAAAAAGTCCAGAACCCTACGCGGGCCGGTTTCGTTGCTTTGATTATCCAAATTGAAACCTAAATTGATGCCTTTTCTCTTGACTTCATCTGACGTACCTAGCATCTGGCATTATACTATGAGAGGGCCACCCATGAGCAATGGGTACAATACGAAATGAGAAGCTGGTAGAACCAGATGGAGAATTACAGGGCCGGGCACTAAAAAACAAGCATCTTTTTTAATCAACTATAACTCAGGATGTACTGAATATTTTTTGATGAAAATTTATCAGAATATACATCTATTAGTTGCCTATTTTGAGCTAGATTTGTGGGTCAAACGATGATGATGTCATGGATTTACAAGCATTTTTGTAATGTATGTCGCTCTATAACAGATCAATGAACCGAACACTAGAATTTTTCCCTATTTGGAGAACTATTTTTGTTTCATGAGGCTTTTCGAGTTTGTTCAGGCTTATAATAAACAACTTAACATATTAGGACACCATTCTGATGTTTTTGACATGCAATTTCCAATCAAGACTACTAAATCGATTGATTTTCCAAGTTTGCTGTAAATAATTAACTCATTTTATAAAATTGTTTATAATTTTATGAGATTTGTAGCGTTTGATCCACAATTCTAGCACAATATAGGCAACTAATAGATGTATATTCTGATAAATTTTCATCAAAAAATAATCAGTATATCTTGAGTTATAGTTGATTGAAAAAGATGCTTGTTTTTTAGTGCCCGGCCCTGTAATGTCACAGAAATTAATTGGGCAGCTTCCAGTGCCTTCACTTGGTATCAGTGTCCCAGCTGTAACAAATTTTAATTATCTCTGAACAAATGTGAGCTCAGGAAAGTTTCTTCATTAGCTAAGAGAGGACCGTGCTTCAGCTCCGCTCGCACGACCCCAAATTATCCTAAATTGGGTACTCCATAGCAGAGAACTTTCAGCAATTTTTTAGAGGCTCGTTTTAAAAATGCCAAATACATTTCCCAAAATGTTGGTCTTCCTTAAAGCCTTCCATGGACAATTGGCATTAAGAGCTTAAAGTTGTACAGAAAAAGAAAATGTGTCAGCCGTTGTTCAATATGTAACGCAAGCTGCGATATTAGTGACTAAATTCTCGCTCAACAAAGAGAGTTTAATTTTCTTTCGCACAAGTTATGTTAAGAAAAGATAACGATGGCTTAACACTTCTAGCACTAATCACAGTTTATTCTCTGCTTATGCGTGATCGTTTGAAGAGGAGCATTTTTTCAACTGAATGAGACTCAAGAAGCAAGAATGTAAAAATTGCGCATTTGGTGGTGCACAGTTTAGGATGGCTAGTAGTTGCTCCTGGTCACTCTACTTCAGCCTTTCCACCGTTGCTACTTTGGCGCTGTCCTAGCTGACATTCACTTTTAGCAGCATTTAGATGCACAATTGCCATCTACATTTACATTCTCACCGATGACCCTTTTCTTTCTTCACTCCTAACTTCCTACTTTCTCGTACAACGAAATGCTAGTGGTGTGCATATACGCTTTTCAAAACAAATGCTCTAGTGCAGTAAAAAGGGCACTCCCGTTTTTGGCGCACCCCGAATCAACACCAGATAAGACTTGAGTGCTGAGTCATACCTATTGCACCTCATTCCACCTTTAAGACACGGTTTTTGAGAGGAGCACGAATGGAAGACCCATGGTTTTTTTGACCCCCCTTTTTTATGATAGGAATCAAAAGTACAATATGTGGGAAGTAAAATTCATAAATATACTTGGTGTCAAAACTCAATATCCATGGCAGGACAGCTCTGACAAGTTGGAGGACGGAAAATTTGAGTTTTCGGCGATTTTTTTCATAAAACTCAAATTTCAGACCCATTTTTATGCTAAAGGTACCCATGTTGGGTATCGATCGATTCGTTTACATTAGCTGCACACGGCTATGACAATAGTTTTTAAAGTTTTTATCAAAAATTTTTATTTTCTATCAAAAAACCAAATATATGGCATAAAATGAAATTTTGAAGATTCACGAAAACTTGACTTTTCTCAAAATTTTTTGGTTTAAAATCTGGTTTTTGACTTCGCCATCGTATTTCTCGCGAAATTTTGGTCCAGAAAATGTGTTCAAACTTGCCAATAAGGCGTGGGCCAAAAGAGATATAGACCCAAACATGACGAGAACCAGAAAATGCCCTATGTTATAGCATAGGGCATTTTTGCTGATGTAAAATTTTGATGCTAAAAAACCTCTCGCTCTTTAGGAACACACTACTGCTCAATTTCCTTTTGTGAGCTAATCATCCTAAGCCTTAGGCAGGTATTTAGCAAAAAAAATTGCTGGGTTTTAATTTATGTACATGATAAATCATCCAAACTGTGCGGACAAGTCAAGAATTGGCCCTATGGTATAACATGGGGCAAAGTTGAACAAAAAATTTTTTGCCTTGAATTTTAATTCCAAGGCCCTGAATCGATGGTCTGGTCTCAAATACACCTAAAAATATCACTTTTATGCCTAAATTCATCATATTTTGAAATTAAGTGCTTCAATGTTTTTTGTTCAAATTGGTCCCAAATGAGGAAAACTACGAAGAGATCAGATTTCAAAATATGATGAATTTAGGCATAAAAGTGATATTTTTAGGTGTATTTGAGACCAGACCATCGATTCAGGGCCTTGGAATTAAAATTCAAGGCAAAACATTTTTTGTTCAACTTTGCCCCATGTTATGGCATAGGGCCAATTCTTGACTTGTCCACACAGTTTGGATGATTTATCATGTACATAAATTAAAACCCAGCAATTTTTTTTGCTAAATACCTGCCTAAGGCTTAGGATGATTAGCTCACAAAAGGAAATTGAGCAGTAGTGTGTTCCTAAAGAGCGAGAGGTTTTTTAGCATCAAAATTTTACATCAGCAAAAATGCCCTATGCTATAACATAGGGCATTTTTCTGGTTCGCGTCATGTTTGGGTCTATATCTCTTTTGGCCCACCCCTTATTGGCAAGTTTGAACACATTTTCTGGACCAAAATTTCGCGAGAAATACGATGGCGAAGTCAAAAACCAGATTTTAAACCAAAAAATTTTGAGAAAATTCAAGTTTTCGTGAATCTTCAAAATTTCATTTTATGCCATATATTTGGTTTTTTGATAGAAAATGAAATTTTTTGGTAAAAACTTTAAAAACTATTGTAATAGCCGTGTGCAGCTAATGTAAACGAATCGATCGATACCCAACATGGGTACCTTTAGCATAAAAATGGGTCTGAAATTTGAGTTGTATGAAAAAAATCGCCGAAAACTCAAATTTTCCGTCCTGCAACTTGCCAGAGCTGTCCTGCCATGGATATTGAGTTTTGACACCAAGTATATTTATGAATTTTACTTCCCACATATTGTACGTTTGATTCCTATCATAAAAAAGGAGGGTCAAAAAACCATGGGTCTCGGCCCTTTGGCCCTTCGTGCTCTTCTTGCAAAACGCCTCTTAAACTGAAAAAGTTGTAGGCGATACGGTTGAGGATGAAGTTATTAATGGCTCTAAGCTGGGTGGTGCTGGGCAGTGTTGCCGTTTTTTTCAAAAATTATACATACATTCACATTACAATACAGGGGTCCCGAAAAATATACATACATTCACATTAGAATATGGTATAAGTCCCGTTATACATACAATATTATGGGTTAAACAATATGGGATATTGTATTATTGTCTATTATACATTGAGAATAACCATTTTTTTTACACTAAACGGCGAACAGCACAGAGAAGCTGGAGCCTTTGCTGCACCTCTGCAATCTATGCATTGGTTGCATGGCGAACAGCACAGAGTAAGCTGGAGCCTTTGCTGCACCTCTGCAATCTATGCATTGGTTGCATGGCGAACAGCACAGAGTAAGCTGGAGCCTTTGCTGCACCTCTGCAATCTATGCATTGGTTGCATGGCGAACAGCACAGAGTAAGCTGGAGCCTTTGCTGCACCTCTGCAATCTATGCATTGGTTGCATGGCGAACAGCAGAGAGAAGCTGGAGCCTTTGCTGCACCTTTGCAATCTATGCATTGGTTGCATGGCAAACAGCACAGAGAAGCTGAAGCCTTTGCTGCACTTCTGCAATCTATGTGGCGTAACGCCAAAATGGCGTAACGCCTAAACGGCGTAACGCCGAAATGGCGTAACGCCGAATCGGCGTAACGCTGAATCGGCGTAACGCCGAATCGGCGTAACGCCATATCGGCGTAACGCCGAATCGGCGTAACGCCAACAGCACAGAGAAGCTGGAGCCTTTGCTGCACCTCTGCAATCTATGCATTGGTTGCATGGCGAACAGCACAGAGTAAGCTGGAGCCTTTGCTGCACCTCTGCAATCTATGCATTGGTTGCATGGCGAACAGCACAGAGTAAGCTGGAGCCTTTGCTGCACCTCTGCAATCTATGCATTGGTTGCATGGCGAACAGCACAGAGTAAGCTGGAGCCTTTGCTGCACCTCTGCAATCTATGCATTGGTTGCATGGCGAACAGCACAGAGTAAGCTGGAGCCTTTGCTGCACCTCTGCAATCTATGCATTGGTTGCATGGCGAACAGCACAGAGTAAGCTGGAGCCTTTGCTGCACCTCTGCAATCTATGCATTGGTTGCATGGCGAACAGCACAGAGTAAGCTGGAGCCTTTGCTGCACCTCTGCAATCTATGCATTGGTTGCATGGCGAACAGCACAGAGTAAGCTGGAGCCTTTGCTGCACCTCTGCAATCTATGCATTGGTTGCATGGCGAACAGCACAGAGTAAGCTGGAGCCTTTGCTGCACCTCTGCAATCTATGCATTGGTTGCATGGCGAACAGCACAGAGTAAGCTGGAGCCTTTGCTGCACCTCTGCAATCTATGCATTGGTTGCATGGCGAACAGCACAGAGAAGCTGGAGCCTTTGCTGCACCTCTGCAATCTATGCATTGGTTGCATGGCGAACAGCAGAGAGAAGCTGGAGCCTTTGCTGCACCTTTGCAATCTATGCATTGGTTGCATGGCGAACAGCAGAGAGAAGCTGGAGCCTTTGCTGCACTTCTGCAATCTATGTGGCGTAACGCCGAAATGGCGTAACGCCTAAACGGCGTAACGCCGAAATGGCGTAACGCCGAATCGGCGTAACGCTGAATCGGCGTAACGCCATATCGGCGTAACGCCATATCGGCGTAACGCCAACAGCACAGAGAAGCTGGAGCCTTTGCTGCACCTCTGCAATCTATGCATTGGTTGCATGGCGAACAGCACAGAGTAAGCTGGAGCCTTTGCTGCACCTCTGCAATCTATGCATTGGTTGCATGGCGAACAGCACAGAGTAAGCTGGAGCCTTTGCTGCACCTCTGCAATCTATGCATTGGTTGCATGGCGAACAGCACAGAGTAAGCTGGAGCCTTTGCTGCACCTCTGCAATCTATGCATTGGTTGCATGGCGAACAGCAGAGAGAAGCTGGAGCCTTTGCTGCACCTTTGCAATCTATGCATTGGTTGCATGGCAAACAGCAGAGAGAAGCTGGAGCCTTTGATGCACCTCTGCAATCTATGTGGCGTAACGCCGAGTAAGCAATGGCGTAACGCCTAAACGGCGTAACGCCGAAATGGCGTAACGCCAAATCGGCGTAACGCTGAATCGGCGTAACGCCATATCGGCGTAACGCCATATCGGCGTAACGCCAACAGCACAGAGAAGCTGGAGCCTTTGCTGCACCTCTGCAATCTATGCATTGGTTGCATGGCGAACAGCACAGAGTAAGCTGGAGCCTTTGCTGCACCTCTGCAATCTATGCATTGGTTGCATGGCGAACAACACAGAGTAAGCTGGAGCCTTTGCTGCACCTCTGCAATCTATGCATTGGTTGCATGGCGAACAGCACAGAGTAAGCTGGAGCCTTTGCTGCACCTCTGCAATCTATGCATTGGTTGCATGGCGAACAGCACAGAGAAGCTGGAGCCTTTGCTGCACCTCTGCAATCTATGCATTGGTTGCATGGCGAACAGCACAGAGTAAGCTGGAGCCTTTGCTGCACCTCTGCAATCTATGCATTGGTTGCATGGCGAACAGCACAGAGAAGCTGGAGCCTTTGCTGCACCTCTGCAATCTATGCATTGGTTGCATGGCGAACAGCACAGAGTAAGCTGGAGCCTTTGCTGCACCTCTGCAATCTATGCATTGGTTGCATGGCAAACAGCACAGAGAAGCTGAAGCCTTTGCTGCACTTCTGCAATCTATGTGGCGTAACGCCGAAATGGCGTAACGCCTAAACGGCGTAACGCCGAAATGGCGTAACGCCGAATCGGCGTAACGCTGAATCGGCGTAACGCCGAATCGGCGTAACGCCATATCGGCGTAACGCCGAATCGGCGTAACGCCAACAGCACAGAGAAGCTGGAGCCTTTGCTGCACCTCTGCAATCTATGCATTGGTTGCATGGCGAACAGCACAGAGTAAGCTGGAGCCTTTGCTGCACCTCTGCAATCTATGCATTGGTTGCATGGCGAACAGCACAGAGTAAGCTGGAGCCTTTGCTGCACCTCTGCAATCTATGCATTGGTTGCATGGCGAACAGCACAGAGTAAGCTGGAGCCTTTGCTGCACCTCTGCAATCTATGCATTGGTTGCATGGCGAACAGCACAGAGTAAGCTGGAGCCTTTGCTGCACCTCTGCAATCTATGCATTGGTTGCATGGCGAACAGCACAGAGAAGCTGGAGCCTTTGCTGCACTTCTGCAATCTATGCGGCGTAACGCCAAAATGGCGTAACGCCTAAACGGCGTAACGCCGAAATGGCGTAACGCCGAATCGGCGTAACGCTGAATCGGCGTAACGCCATATCGGCGTAACGCCATATCGGCGTAACGCCAACAGCACAGAGAAGCTGGAGCCTTTGCTGCACCTCTGCAATCTATGCATTGGTTGCATGGCGAACAGCACAGAGTAAGCTGGAGCCTTTGCTGCACCTCTGCAATCTATGCATTGGTTGCATGGCGAACAGCACAGAGTAAGCTGGAGCCTTTGCTGCACCTCTGCAATCTATGCATTGGTTGCATGGCGAACAGCACAGAGTAAGCTGGAGCCTTTGCTGCACTTCTGCAATCTATGCGGCGTAACGCCGAAATGGCGTAATGCCTAAACGGCGTAACGCCGAAATGGCGTAACGCCGAATCGGCGTAACGCTGAATCGGCGTAACGCCATATCGGCGTAACGCCATATCGGCGTAACGCCAACAGCACAGAGAAGCTGGAGCCTTTGCTGCACCTCTGCAATCTATGCATTGGTTGCATGGCGAACAGCACAGAGTAAGCTGGAGCCTTTGCTGCACCTCTGCAATCTATGCATTGGTTGCATGGCGAACAGCACAGAGTAAGCTGGAGCCTTTGCTGCACCTCTGCAATCTATGCATTGGTTGCATGGCGAACAGCACAGAGTAAGCTGGAGCCTTTGCTGCACCTCTGCAATCTATGCATTGGTTGCATGGCGAACAGCACAGAGAAGCTGGAGCCTTTGCTGCACCTCTGCAATCTATGCATTGGTTGCATGGCGAACAGCACAGAGAAGCTGAAGCCTTTGCTGCACCTCTGCAATCTATGCATTGGTTGCATGGCGAACAGCAGAGAGAAGCTGGAGCCTTTGCTGCACCTTTGCAATCTATGCATTGGTTGCATGGCAAACAGCACAGAGAAGCTGAAGCCTTTGCTGCACTTCTGCAATCTATGTGGCGTAACGCCAAAATGGCGTAACGCCTAAACGGCGTAACGCCGAAATGGCGTAACGCCGAATCGGCGTAACGCTGAATCGGCGTAACGCCATATCGGCGTAACGCCATATCGGCGTAACGCCAACAGCACAGAGAAGCTGGAGCCTTTGCTGCACCTCTGCAATCTATGCATTGGTTGCATGGCGAACAGCACAGAGTAAGCTGGAGCCTTTGCTGCACCTCTGCAATCTATGCATTGGTTGCATGGCGAACAGCAGAGAGAAGCTGGAGCCTTTGCTGCACCTTTGCAATCTATGCATTGGTTGCATGGCAAACAGCACAGAGAAGCTGAAGCCTTTGCTGCACTTCTGCAATCTATGTGGCGTAACGCCGAAATGGCGTAACGCCTAAACGGCGTAACGCCGAAATGGCGTAACGCCGAATCGGCGTAACGCTGAATCGGCGTAACGCCGAATCGGCGTAACGCCATATCGGCGTAACGCCGAATCGGCGTAACGCCAACAGCACAGCGAAGCTGGAGCCTTTGCTGCACCTCTGCAATCTATGCATTGGTTGCATGGCGAACAGCACAGAGAAGCTGGAGCCTTTGCTGCACCTCTGCAATCTATGCATTGGTTGCATGGCGAACAGCACAGAGAAGCTGGAGCCTTTGCTGCACCTCTGCAATCTATGCATTGGTTGCATGGCGAACAGCACAGAGAAGCTGGAGCCTTTGCTGCACCTCTGCAATTTATGCATTGGTTGCATGGCGAACAGCACAGAGAAGCTGGAGCCTTTGCTGCACCTCTACAATCTATGCATTGGTTGCATGGCGAACAGCACAGAGAAGCTGAAGCCTTTGCTGCACCTCTGCAATCTATGCGGCGTAACGCCGCAATGGCGTAACGCCTAAATGGCGTAACGCTGAAACGGTGTAACGCCGAAATGGCGTAACGCCGAATCGGCGTAACGCTGAATCGGCATAACGCCGAATCGGTGTAACGCCAAATCGGCATGACCAATCTATGCATTGGTTGCATGGCGAACAGCACAGAGTAAGCTGGAGCCTTTGCTGCACCTCTGCAATCTATGCATTGGTTGCATGGCGAACAGCACAGAGAAGCTGGAGCCTTTGCTGCACCTCTGCAATCTATGCATTGGTTGCATGGCGAACAGCACAGAGAAGCTGGAGCCTTTGCTGCACCTCTGCAATTTATGCATTGGTTGCATGGCGAACAGCACAGAGAAGCTGGAGCCTTTGCTGCACCTCTGCAATTTATGCATTGGTTGCATGGCGAACAGCACAGAGAAGCTGGAGCCTTTGCTGCACCTCTACAATCTATGCATTGGTTGCATGGCGAACAGCACAGAGAAGCTGAAGCCTTTGCTGCACCTCTGCAATCTATGCGGCGTAACGCCGCAATGGCGTAACGCCTAAATGGCGTAACGCTGAAACGGTGTAACGCCGAAATGGCGTAACGCCGAATCGGCGTAACGCTGAATCGGCATAACGCCGAATCGGTGTAACGCCAAATCGGCATGA
>JASANA010009265.1:0-15307 GCA_030248095.1 Ptycholaimellus sp. GST1_10 | reverse complement strand
TTCTTCGTTCAGTTACCTCTTGCTCAGGGTAGCCATAAGATTTGTATTTCTGGATGAGGTACAATATTTCAGTGTCCAGTAGGTGGGTGCTGCTGCAGTCACGGCCATCATCGTTCAGTTGTATTCCGCGTCTTACATTAACGTCCAAAAAGGGCAGACATCCATATTTCTCTTCCTCCCAGGTAACTTTTAGTGATTCGCATTTCTGGTTTAGGTGTCGGATAAAATGCTCCCACTGGTTGTCTTCATCAGTGATTACCATAAAGGAATCGTCCACATATCTGTAGTAGCAGTGTATAGTAATGTTGTGTTCACTCGCTTCCTGTTTAATGTTTCTTTCCCAATGTTCCAAGTAGATGTCAGCAAGAGGACCACTGTGTGAGGCGCCCATCGGGAGACCTTTCTTCTGCCTGAAGTACTGTTTAACACCTCCTGTTTCAATGCATCCATAAGTGTTCTCTGTGCAATAGCTTAAAATTTGGCAAATTTCATCCGGCTCCAAAGATGTTTTCTCTTTCCAGTACCTTGAAATTTGTAGCTTGCGTAGTAGGATAGCTATAGATTCTTTGACAGGAATGCTGGGGTATAGCTGTTCAAAGTCCAAACTGACCATTCTGGATTTCATGGGAAAGGGGGAATCTTCCTTTATCCTCTCAATGAATTCATAACCATTTTTGATTCTGGACAGAGGTGGTAGTAAGTTGTTGATTATTTGACTGATCTTTTTAGAAGCCTCAGCCTGTATTGCGTGGAAGCCTGGTAGCACTGGTCTAAATTTCAAGTTAGCTTTCCAAGTGTCTATGTCGTTGTTGTTCTTAGGAGGTTCATTGAATTTATGCGTTTTTGGATTTTATTGAAAAACCATGGTTTTATGCATGTTCAAATTTTTGAAACATCAAGATTTTGGTTTTTTGACTATAAATCAAGAAATAATTAATATTTCAAAAATTCCTTTTGCCAGCTTCGAAATGTAACTTATACGGACGTATCTGCCAAAAATCAGCTAATTCCTTTTAAAAACCAGTGATTTAGGATTGTTCGTATTTTGAAACATCAAAAAATTGAGTTTTGGACGAAAATCAAAAAAATTACGCCAAGCACCAAAAACGGCCCCGAGGCACCGCCTAGGCGGACCTTCATGCAAAAAATCAGCCAATTTCGTTGAGGAACCGAGGAGTACGGGCCTGGGACACACACATATATATATATATATATATATATATATATATATATATATATATATATATATATATACTAGTAATATAGGTCAGTGAACGCGCTTCGCGCGGCCACACTTTTCATTCCTTTACAGCATATGAATTATTTAATATTTTTTATTTTTTTTGATAACATAAAATATTCATTCCAGTAACTGGTGTTTATTCATCACAGGCATCAAGCATCATCGCTGATAAGAATTTAGTACTGCAGCTCAGCAAAGATCAGCATTTTAAGTTCCACCAGAATTCGAAGTTCCATGGATTAGAATGGAAAATTTAGAATAATGACTGTAAGCATCGCATTAAGTCAATGTGATCTCTGGCATTGAAAATCTGCATATCCCTAATAATGCATACCATTCAACATCAGCTCACTAAGTAGGGCCAAAATCGCGAAAATTGACTTCACTCAATGAGATTTTTTAATATAATTGTTTCAAAAACTTGAGAAAGTAAATGTGCCATCTTAAACATAATTGTTTTGCCTTGAATTTAAAAAAAAGTCCGCCAGAAAAAGTTAAGAATTGAATGAGCTACAAAGGAGTAAAGTCAGAAAAGGGGCAAAAATGGCGAAATTTGACACGTTTTCAATCATAATTTGCTTTTAAGGAAAAACCGCGAGGACCGTAAAGCATATTTTTCCAAATTTTCCGAGATCTATCCAAAATGCTATCATATACCTGGCTAGACTTAGAAACCATGCCACCCGAGGTACCCTCCAAAAATGGCATCACCCGTATTATATAAGATATGTATATATATATATATATATGCGGACAGAAGGACGCAAAAATGGGGAAACTGCTTAAGCTGGCCTTGGCCGCCCGCCGCTTCGGGCAGCGCAATAAAAGTATACTGACCATATTAGTTATTGTTGACTATTGCATTCGCTGGGAAAATAGTTTAAGAAGCATTGATTTTTTTAGTGCATAAATGTCTCAAATTTGGCAAAAGCTGAGTGAAATGGAACTGTCTTGAGCAATAGTGGCGCTCATAGCACACACTCAAATAAATTATGCAACTGGTCTTTCACTTTGTTTGTAAGTGTCTGTATTTTATCTTGGTCTCCCTTGCTGAAGTAATAGATTGAATATGCACACATCTCGTTTCTTCTAATTTCCGTGTGATGCTTTTGGAATTGTACTGGGTATAACTTGGACTGTCCTATGCAGTAATCGATTTGTTTTTGGCTGTGTTCCATATGTTTAACAATAATTGCCATTATTTTTGCGCGGCCGCAGGCCGCCTGCCGCGACGGGCAGGGCAGTCAGAGCTCCGGAGGCCGTAGGGCATGGGCGCGGAGGCCCCGGAACGTAGCCTAGCATGTGAAGCATGCTAGGCGAAGCGTAGGTGCCGTAGCGCCCGTGTCCGGAGGAGCTCTGGCGCCCTGCACGGAGCGGCGGGCGGCCAAGGCCCGCTTATACAGTTACCCCATTTTTCGTCCGTCTGTCCGCCTATATATATATATATGTATATATATATATATATATATATATATATGTGTGTGTTTGTGTGTGTGTGGTACCGCAGCCCGTACTCCTCGGTTTTTCAATGAAATTGGCTAAAATTTTGCATGGAGGCCCGTCTAGGTGGTGGCTTGGGACGTTTTTGTGCGCTTGGCGCAATTTTGATTTGTTCCAGAATTATGATCAAAAAACCTCGAAAATGGAGAACTTGAAATTCGAAAATATTTCAAAAAATTACAAACTACATTACATACTTATTGATTGTATTAATTATTGCTTATTATTTAGATTGTTGTTATCATTTAAAAGCCTCAGAAACCCAAAATAGGCCAATATCAATTTGTTACTGATTGAGTTTGAGTCATTTAAATTTTTCTTGAGTTCCTTATTGTTCATTTCATTGCTTAACAAGGTAAAAAAGGCCGCGCATCTATTGGATATAGCCGATATTTCCTTGTTGTCCCTGTCATCAGCGAGTTATATATATATTGAGCACTCACTTTATATACCTGTACATATTAAAGTGAGTTGCAAAACTCCTTTGTATTATTATAATTATTATATAAAGACTATATATTTTATTGTAACATCAAGTAATTTGGTAATTGGGTTAATTGAGTGTAGTGACTAGTACTATTGAACAAACGTTTTTATTCGAAAGAAAAAGGAATCTAATCACTTAAAAAGAGGAACAAAGGAATTTCTTATCACTGGAAAAATGAAAGCATTCAAAGCCATGATGAAGTTCCTTCTGTATCGGGGCTTAAAGAAGGATTAAGATGTTGGCAAAGCGGTTTCTTCTTTTCACCAGGTTTGCCACTTCTCTCGGCAAGGGTGTCATTGAAGAGGCGAACGTAGCCCTTGAGGAAAATGCTCCAGAAGCATTGCACTACCGCTCGAGCTGTCTTCTGGCATGCCTAAAGTCTGATAAGCCTGTGAACGACTCTCGACTGTAAGCTCCATGCCGACCTCTTTATAACCTTTACATGCGAAATTAATTGCTTTCTGACTCCCAAACCCATATATTTATTTGATACATTGAACACATGGGTAGATTTTACAAGCACTCAACTGAAAAATTAAATACCGGCTAACATTCAGCATAATAACTTTTTACTGGGCCAGTCAACTTCAAAACGGATTTCACCATTGTGTAAATCGGATTTGCCGGTATTTTTTGAACCGGAATTTCTATGTATGTGCTTCCTACGACTAACAGCTGCCATCAACAAAAAGTCATTTTGTACCCCTGTGTTATAACTTTTGGAGTTTTGCAACTTAGCCCCCCTCCCCATGTTAAAGAGTGATCGCTCCATTTATAAATACACCTCCATGCTGTCATAAACTTTGTTATTACATTTTCATCCAAGCTTGAATTGCACATATTAAGAGCCAGAAGTTTTACATCATTGTCTTGGGTTCTATATTGCGTTGCTGATTTAGGCCTCTTTGTTTTCAGGGTATTTTGATAAATTGGTGTGTCGATTAAAGGCGTTATTGTGGATGAGTGTTCTCTTTTCTTTTTCAATGGTTTGAGGTTAACGTGGCTGGCAGCATTTGGCAAACTTGTGCAATATTACTGTCTTTGGTTGGAGATGCTGCGAGGGCTTGTTTGCTTTCTTTTTCCTTTTATAGTTGTATATGTCATATTTGATCCATGAGATGTTTATGTTCATGAGGTATTGTATCCAGACGCTGTCGTTAGGTGCTAAGAGTTTACCATGCAATGTAGCTGCGCTAAACATAATTGGAGTTCTCCCTGGCTGTAACTATTAATGCTTGAATATTATTGCTTTCTTGAATATTATTGCTTTCGAATGACTCTAGGATGATAATGACTCTATTCATCAACCTTATATTGGCATGTTAGTTGTTCATTAAGTACTATGCTTGGAACTTTATCATTCATGACCTCGTTAAAGCTGATCTCTTGATCAATGAATATTGACCAAATTAATGAGTCCACCTCTATTCTGATCGTCTGACTCTCTACATTCAAAAAAAGCCGGCGGATGCAGGGTAGACGGGGGCAGAGGAGGCAGATCCAGAATAGGGAAGGGAAGAAGGACCAAGGAGTGGGTGAGGATGGCAGGCAGGTGCAGCTTAAAGAGGGCGAATGGGAAGAAAATGCACAGGGGCAGAGCCAGGATTTTGGTTCGGGGGGGCAAAATTTCAGAAAAAAATTGATAATCCAGATTTTCTTACACGCGCGCGAAGCGCGCAGCAGTTTCTGGCTATCTGTAGCCATACTGCTAATTTTTCCACAAAAAACTCATTTTCATATAAAAATTCAAGTTATGCATGCAGCGCAGCAATGTTTTTGGCTATTTTTTGACCGCGGAGCTCCGCGGTCTATAGAGGTTACTCAACTTTTGTCCTCATATATATATGTGTGTATATTTCTGGAAATGCTGTTTACGGGCGAATTCTCAACGGATTTTGACAAACTTTTTTTTTCCTGAAAGCTAATGCTATTTTAGGAAAATCTGGAGGGGTGGAACCGGTTTCCGAGCATTTGAAACATGACTTTTTTGGGTAGAAAGGTTTAAACATTGTGTAAGACTCTGTAGTGTGGTTACATGGGCAGGGAAGCAGTCAGGGTTTATCGCAAGGAAGCAGGAGAGGGGACTGATCTCAGAGCATAGTCTAAGGTGCAGGAGCTGCCTTGTTGCGGCTATGCTCCAGACTTGAGTCATACACATTACACCTCCCCTAAGAACTTACATGGGAAGCGTGGAAGTTCTACTACCCTAAAGAGCCCA
Organism: Ptycholaimellus sp. GST1_10; assembly: GCA_030248095.1. Lineage (NCBI taxonomy): Eukaryota > Metazoa > Nematoda > Chromadorea > Chromadorida > Chromadoridae > Ptycholaimellus > Ptycholaimellus sp. GST1_10. The sequence goes on along the minus strand of JASANA010009265.1, from coordinate 9,859 downwards.
AAGAGACGCCTATGCGGAAACCGAATCACCTTAATCACAGGATCACATCACTGGAGAGCAAGGGGCAGAAACGGGGCAATGGGAGCAGAGGAAGAGGGCGTCGTAGAGGGGGCGAGGGAGCGTCCGACGTGTAGCAGAGAGTTAGGGGTCCAGACGCTTGGACGGCTTGATGAGCGCAGGGTTCCGAAGCCCAGCGCCGGCTTTGGCGATCCTTTCAGCGACTCGAGCAGCTTTGGCAGTGGCTTGAGCTTCTGCTTTAGCGGCGGTTTGTGCTTTGGCTTTGGCGATCTTGGCGGCGGCTTGAGCTTCGGCTTTGGCGATCTTGGCAGTGGCTTGAGCTTCGGCTTTGGCAACTTTGGCGGCACCTTGGGCGGCTTTGCTGGCTTTGGCAGCATCCACTCTTGGCGAGTCCGACGTGGAGGCCGACCGGGGCTTGGTGACGGGTCGCTTGTCAGCTGGCGGAGGGGTTCTGGTTCTCCGCGACCTTCGGTTCTCCGGTGTTGCGGTAGTCTCATCGCCTGCGGATGACTCGGGGGCAGGAGGAGCGGGAGCAGGCAGAGGGGGTACATGGGCAGGCAAAGCATGGGCAACAGCTTCCGCATATGCATCTATGGGCTCAAACGCAAGCTCTGGAGGCATACAGTATGAAGGTTTCAGGTGATTAAGATGTACTGTCTTTGTCAGATCTGGGAATTCCATTGGGTGAATGACCGCGTTGGGCCTTTTCAAACTGGCAATCCGCCAGAGACCAGTGAACCTGAGGTCAAACTTCTTGTGCACATGCTTTCTGGCCCAGACCAGATTTCTGACTTCAAATGGTCTGACCTTTGCCTTTTTATCATACTGCACTTTCTGCCTTTCTTGCGCCTCCTGGGAATGTCGGCGCATATTGTCCCACATCCTTCCTAGGTTGGCTACTGCTGCGGTAGTGAACTCTGGCTGTTTCACCAGTAATCCCTCGAAAGTCAGCTGTAAACCTTCTGGCAAGGGAAACTCACAATCGAAGCTGAACAAGGCATGAAATGGCGTATTGCCTATTCTTTTGCTGTACGCCGCGTTGTGAGCGAACACTGCATATGGCAAATGTTGTGACCAGGTGGAAGGTCTTTCGTGGCAGAACTTAGCCAGTATGGAAATCAGGGTGCGATTATAATGCTTGCACTTTCCGTCTCCTTCGGGATGATAAGTTGTGGTTTCTATCTTTGCTGTGCCCATCTGCTTAGCCAAATACTGCACCAAATTTGCACATAAATTGGTGCCTTGGTTGCTAAGCCATCTCCTAACTCTCCCATAGCGGATGACTATATTTAGCAGAAAGGCTCTTGCTGTGGCTTCTGCTGTTATGCGCACTAAAGGTATAGCTACGCTGTACGAAGTGAAATAGTCGCAGCAAACCATAATATAGGAGTAGCCGTTTGATTTGGTCATAGGGCCCATCATATCGCTGGCTACAATTTCAAAAGGTCGGGAAGCTTTAATGGGTACTAACGGTTCCCTGGCTCCTGGGCTCATTGCATTAAATTGCTGGCAGACCAAGCAGGCTCTGCAGAATTCTCTTATATTTTTGACCATGTTGGGCCAGTAAAACCAGCTTTTAATAGTACCATAAGTTCGCTTAAAAGCAAAGTGTCCTGCGAACTTGCTGGCGTGGAAACAGTGGAGCACCTGGGGTACGCAGGGATGTGGAACATAAAGCAGCATAGCTCCCTCCTCCCCTAAGAAATATAAGAGATCCTGTTCATCGGTTGTGAAAAGGTGGGCTGAACAGGCTATTTTTTGCTTAGCTCATAATCCTGTGGAAGGGTGCCTTCTATAAGGTTATTTATCATTGCGTTGCAAAACTCGTCTTTTTTCTGTTCCTTTGATATTGAAACTGAATTCTTAAAATAGTTGTCTTCTTCTATCGAAAAAACAACTGAAGTTTGCAAGGTCGCTTGATATCTCATATTATCACTTTTCAATTTTTCCGCTTTTAGTGGTTTTTCTGGCATTGGCAGTTCCTTGTACATACGTGAAAGCGCGTCAGCGTTTATGTGGTCTTTTCCGGCTTTATAGCGGAGGAATGGCTGGAAATTTGAAATTTTCAGTGCCCATCTTTGTAGAATGGGCGTGTCATTGAAACCTGACAGCACGTATTGGAGAGGCTTATGATCTGATTCCACTATAATGCTTGGGTGGCCCAAAATATAATTTTTGAAGCATTGTAAACCGAACAAAATTGCCAAAGCTTCTAATTTGATTGTTGGGTAATTTTTTTCGCTTTTAGTTAGAGATCTGCTGGCATAGGCTATGACTCTCTCGTTTCCATCCGCATCGCACTGCGCAAGGATGCAACCCAAACATGTGCGGGAAGCGTCTGTTTGAACAAGAAACAATTTTTTCTTGTCCATAACAGGAAAGGCAAGTACTGGTGGGCTGCTTAGCACATTTTTTAATTTTTCAAAGGCTCGCTCTTGCGCATCCTTCCAGAGAAATTCCTTATTTTTGGCCAGTAGGTTGTACAGTGGTGCTGCGACCGCCGCGAAGTTGCGAACGAATTTATGATAATAGCAACACAAACCGAGGAACCTTTGCAACGCATTTGCACTTCCCGGTCACGGATAATTATCGATCAATTCCGTTTTCTTAGTGTCGACCTTTATGCCCTTTTTGGATATGTTATGGCCTAGGTATGCAACCTCTGACTTCAGAAATTCACATTTTCTTAGCTTGCACTTTACGTTAGCTTGTTTAAGGCGCTCAAATACTAGGCCTAGGTTTTCACATAGGGCCTCAAAGTCTTGTCCTCCGACCAGGACATCGTCCAAATATATCCAAAATTTTCTCCAGAGGTACCCCTGCATGACATTGTGCATTGCACGCTGGAAGCTGCTCGATGCACAGGACAAACCCATTGGCATAACGAGATATTCGTAGAGGCCTAAATGCGTTCGGAAAGCTGTATATTTTCGGTTGCTGGGTCGCATATTTATTTGATGATATCCAGCTGTGAGATCTAGGGTGCAGAATTGTGTTATTCCCGCCAATGAGCTCAAAATTTCATCTGTGCTTGGGAGGTTGTATACATCTTTTACTGTAACGATGTTTAGGTGCCTGTAGTTGTGCACCATTCTTGCACTTCCATCGGGTTTCGGAACTATAACAACTGGGCTTGAAAACGGGGAATGTGATTCCTGGATCGCACCCATTTTGAGTAACAGTTCGATCATGTTTTCGACCACCGGCCGTCGGGGTAGGGGTATCGGTCAGCTGCAATCGAACGGTTTATAATCCGTCAACTCTATGCTGTGTTCTGTATTTAACGCCTCCCCTACGTCATAATCTGCGCGGCTTATGCACATGTGATATTTTTTTAATATTTTCAAATTTTTTTGATTTTTTCCATTGCGGTGTACAGGCTGAGCCAATCTTTGCCGTTTTCTCAATGAAATCGAGGTGTTCTTTACACGTTGGCATGGACGCTTGTTGGAGGGTCAAGCACTGGCTTGAAGGTGATGAAATTTGCTCATTTTCTGAATTCCTATTTTGTATTTCCTCTTCTTCGTCTACGAATTCCAATGGGAAAATTTGGTCATTACTCCATTGATCTACTTATCCTATTCATGTGTTAGCGCGTAGGGCGCATGCAAAAGTTTGCGATTTACAATGGGGACTGTGATGACATCTTCTCTTGATGTTAGTAAACAGTCCTCCATGTACCAATTATTTTTTGAGCTTTTTTGACTATCTTGTTGAAAAAAGACTGTTTCGTGTGTTGTTGTAAAAGGATTTTTGCATTTTACTAAAGTTAACGAGTTGGGCTGTAAAGTGATACTGGATCGGCTCCTTAATGGGAAGCGTTTTGGTCTTCTTTGTCCGACCAAGTATTCGGTTATTTCCTCTACTTTGGTGCCCTTATCGAAAATTTCCTCTACTTGAGTATCAGGCGACAAAGACTGCTGGAGTAGCTCGCTAGAGATTGTATTTGTATTTCAATAAATCAGTTCAAAATCGTTTCAATAAATCAGTTCCGACAATTATGTCAAACCCTGAATAATTGTGGTCTACGACGATGAACTCTGTTTCTGGGAATTCTGAATCCAAAATTCTGCAATGCATGGAAATAGTAAAAGAGGTGCTTAAAAGTTTTCATGTAGTGCCTCTTATTGGGGCCTTTACGGAACCTTTAGTATAACTGATTCTTCTCTGGTCTAGTTTTGCGACCAGTGATAGGGGAAATGTTGTGACGTGGCTACCTGTGTCAAGTAAAGCTTTTAGGCGCCTTGGCGTTCCACTATTTTTGTACAGGAGTAGGTCGAGAATAGGTCTATCCTCAAACAGTGGATACGCCTCCTTGTCAACTCCGTAGCAATCTAAACTATTGCAATCGCACTTTTTTTCATGCACCATTTTGATTATTAAGTGTCAATTGATACGGCGTTCGGTACATTTTCACTGTCGCCTATTGTGAAAACTGGCTTCTCTGAGGTAGGTTCTCCTGGAACTGTTGGCAGTCGTGGAGGTTTTTTCGGTGGCGTCTTTTTTGAAAAAAGTACTACTTGTTCTGAGGGCATCAGGACTACGGCTTCATTTTTGTCTGATTTATTTTCCGTTGGATTTTTCAAATCTACCATCTTGATGCCTGACGACTGGGCTTTGCACAAATTGCGCCAAAATCGGGAGGATTTGTGGAAAGCATTGCGTGCCTGTGACTTCATTGCTTTTGGTTTATTAGACCACCTACCTATTTTAGCTGTATCAGTTGCTTTTTTGCGTGTTCTGAGCCAGTATCGCCCTCCATAAAAGCAGAGCAGAACAGAGCAAGCTGCTACGGCAATAGTTATCGCTAAGTTGCAAAGTACCTGGATTGGTCCTTTTAGAATGGTTGTAAAAAACTGACCTGAGGATTGGGCCCAAGTTTTGTAACCTGTGGCAATGCCGTTCATGGTTGAGCTGACAAACCCAGTCAGCTTTTTGCCCGCGGAGCGGCCTGAAGGGCCGCTCCGCGGTCTATAGAGGTTACTCAACTTTTGTCCTCATATATATATCTGTATCTGGAAATGCTGTCCAAGGGCGAATTCTCAACTTTTTTTGACAAAGTTTTTTCCTGAAAGGTAATGCTATTTTAGGAAGATCTGGAGGGGTAGACCCGGAATTTGAGCATTTAAAACATTACTTTTTTGGGTAGAAAGGTTAAAAAATGGGGTATGCTGTAAAATGCTCAATTCTCAACGGATTTTGACAAACTTTTTTTTTCCCTGAAAGGAAATAATATTTTAGGAAGATCTGGAGGGGTGGAACTGATCCCGGAGCATTTGAAACATTACTTTTTTGGGTAGAACTTTTGAAAAATGGGGTATGTTGAGAAATGGCGGATTCTCAACGGATTTGGACAAACTTTTTTTTTGCTGAAAGGTAATAACATTTTAGGAAGATCTGGAGGGGTGGAACTGGTCCTGGAGCATTTGAAACATTACTTTTTTTGGGTACAACCTTTGACAAAAGGGGTATGTTGAGAAATGGCAGATTCTCAACGGATTTGGACAAACTTTTTTTTTTGCTGAAAGGTAATAACATTTTAGGAAGATCTGGAGGGGTGGAACTGGTCCCGGAGCATTTGAAACATTACTTTTTTGGGTAGAAAGTTTGAAAAATGGGGTATGTTGAGAAATGGCGAATTCTCAACGGATTTGGACAAACTTTTTTTGCTTAAAGGTAATAACATTTTAGGAAGATCTGGAGGGGTCGAACTGGTCCCGGAGCATAAGAAACATCACTTTGTTGGGTAGAAATTTTAAAAAAATGGGGTATGTTGAGAAATGGCGAATTTTCAATGGATTTGGACAAACTTTTTTTTTGCTAAAAGGTAATTAAATTTTAAGAATATCTGGAGGGGTGGAACTGGTCCCGAAGCATTTAAAACATTACTTTTCTGGGTAGAAAGTTGGAAAATTGCAATATGCGGTTTTTGCACTGTAGTACCTGAAGTCTTGAGAATTGCACAGAAGGGTTGATTTTTTTGTTCACTAGTCTTATATGTCGATTCTAAATCTGTGCTTACTTTTGAAATTGGTTGAGAAACCACAGACTTGATTTTTGAGTTACAAAGTATCATATAAAGGATGCGCTCCGCGGTCACCTATTGCGCTTTGCGCCATATACTTGTTTCAGGAAGTTTCGAATGTTGTTTCGAAAGATTCCGCGTCCCATACCTGGGCCTTCGCAAAGTCTTTTAGTAAGCTCACTTGATGCAAAGCTGAGGCGATCATATTGATGCTTCCAGCCTGTGCGTAACGCTCATCGTGAAATAAGGCTGGCTTATCGAACTTTATTGGGTTAAAAGGTGCAGTTAACAACATCTCTATATTTAATTCTCTTACATCCACTCTGCCTGCAGGTGAATGGTACTCCCAGCTGTCATCGCTTCGCAACGCCAACCGATAAACTGAGCTGTGTGTATGTAAGCAAGGTTTTTCAGATGCTAATTTTGTCAGCTCCCTAGAGTTTGGCATAATCCACCATAATTCATTTTTATAAGTGACTGGTGTTTTGTCGAAACACTTTCCGTTGACTTTTCTGTCCCAATGAATTTGGACAATGTCCACATGGTGGCATTGGTAGATCAAAAAGGTGTCGCCGTTTGCTCTTGCAATTAAGTCGGGTCATCCGAAATATGATCTTACTGCTAAAGTTGGATCTAGAGTGGCCAGTTGTGTTAGGATGCCAAGGAGCATTTGTTTTGAATGGCAAATTTGCATCCATAACGATCGGAAGAATTCTACTTGTTACAAAAATAACTGAAAACTTAGATAGTTTAATTTTGCGTTTATTGGATCCGTGTCATTTTCGATTTGTTCCCATAGACTTTTTGACCGCGGAGCGGCCCGAAGGGCCGCTCCGCGGTCTATAGAGGTTACTAAACTTTTGTCCTGATATGTATATATATATATATATATATATATCTGGAAATGCTGGCCCCGGGCGAATTCTCAATGGATCTTGACAAACTTTTTTTTTCCTGAAAGGTAATGCAATTTTAGGAAGATCTGGAGGGGTGGAACCGGTTTCCGAGCATTTGAAACATTACTTTTTTGGGTAGAAAGGTTGAAAATTTGGGTATGCTGTAAAAGGGTCAATTCTCAACGGATCTTGACAAACTTTTTTTTTCCTGAAAGGTAATGCTATTTTAGGAAGATCTGGAGAGGTGGAACCGGTTTCCGAGCATTTGAAACATTACTTTTTTGGGTAGAAAGGTTTAAAATTTGGGTATGCTGTAAAAGGGTCAATTCTCAACGGATTGGGACAAACTTTTTTTTTCCTGAAAGGTAATGCTATTTTAGGAAGATCTGGAGGGGTGGAACCGGTTTCCGAGCATTTGAAACATTACTTTTTTGGGTAGAAAGGTTTAAAATTTGGGTATGCTGTAAAAAGCTGAACGGCTGGTAATTGAACAGGCAACTTGAGTTTTTTTGTTCACAAGTCGTATATAACAATTCCAAATCTGTGCTTACTTTTAAAAATGGTTGAGAAACCACAGACTTGCCTTCTTGAGTGACAAACTTTCATGCATGACAATAGCATCAATAATTAGTAGCAGCTGAACGGCTAATAATTGAACAGAAGACTTTGGTTTTTTGATTCACAAGTCGTATATAACGATTCCAATTCTGTGCTTACTTTTGAAAATGGTTGAGAAACCACATACTTTTTCTTTTGAGATGCAATGTTCACCCTCACAGCAGAAATTTTCCTAAATTTATGGATTTTGCTACATGTGAAGGCGTAAGCGCTCCGCGGTCACCTATTGCGCTTTGCGCCATATACTTGTTGAATCAAAAATCTTGTCTTTTTTCACAAAGTTGATGAACGAAGGTAAACCTTCAATGAAAACTACTGCTGTTTTGCTTTGTCCTAAAAATGCGGTTGCTGGTAAGCATGAATGTGAGCTTTTGTCGTTTGAAAATCTCTTCAAATGAGTGATTTTGAAAGCGGCTTGTAGCTCTTCTATTACGATGTACCTTTGATCACTTATTTTTGCTTCAAAGGTGCCCACTTTATTCCAGCAGCAAATGTCATGCCCTCCGAAAGAGAATCGCCAGATCACTAGTGCGATGGTGCTGGTGTAGCAGGCATTGGCATTGACATCGCAGCTGGTGATGTCTGCTAGGGTGGAGTAGAGGTGGCGGTTAGCAGAAATAGCCGCGCTTCCCACCTGCAAAAAAGCATTTGTGACATTGTTGCAAACATCGAAGAAAGTCCAATAAGAATATTTCCGTTGCAAAGGAATTTGCGTTGCAAATAGTCGTGTGCCTAATTTTTTTAATTTTAAACCGTTAAAAGTTTTATTTTGGTGCATTAATTCGCAGTCAGCTAGTGAAATATTGACTGTGCTTTCTCCAAAATCTACGACGGCTTTGCTACCGAATAGATTAGTTTTGGTGCAAACAAAAGATGAGACTGCCCAGCATTTGAAAGCCGGAAAGGTCATGTCCAATTCATTTTTAACATATAAGTCTATCTTTACTGTAGAGACATTTTTAATTGTCGAAGGTATTGCTGGGCAGGTGTAAATTGAAGGAAAAGCAAATAGCTGTCCATGATCCCCTTCGCCACATAAGAGTGCTTCAGAGATTCCCCTTGGGACTCTGTCAATTTTTGTGATCTTATAATTCTGGCTATCGAATTCAGTGGATTTTTCTACTGCCGCAAGGCAGGGCCTGCAGCCAACTGAGATGGCTAGTGCTACAAGCAATCTTCTCAGTTTTATACCTAGACTATAATCGAAAGCTGGTGCTGAGGCCATGCGCTTACCGCGCTGACGCCCGCCGCCTCGGCTTCCAGTACCTCACTTTATGTAGGTAACTGGAAGGGGGGTTCGGTTCTCAAGGAAGGATTTGCGGATGACGTCGATGCCTGCCTTAGCGGCATTAAGGATAAAACCCAGCAAATAGAGCAAAGTGTACTGGAGAGGCGCTGCTCCGTTTTGTGCTGCTCCTGCGCTCTCGATGGCAGGATGTTGGTCAGCGGCTCCTCCACCGCCTTCTGGAACTGGGATGGCAGCTTCGCGTCTTCTCTGTCCCAGTTCAGTTGGGAGGCAAAGCGGTTAGTGATGATTCCACCGCTGGTGGTGAAGTGGTTGCGCATGATGACGGACTCGATGGCCGTGAACTGGCAGAAGGACTTGTCCAGGGCGCAGATGCCGGACCAGTTGAAGGGCACGCATCGCAGCTCTGTGCCATCCGCTAGCCGTGTGGCCTCGACGGTGTGCTTGAAGTGTCCCAGGAGAGTGCAGGCGAAAGGCTGCTCCTCCGGCTGTAGGCTCCAAGGCTGTTCTACCAGTTCAGGGAGGTCGAACTGGCGGGGTGGTCCGTACTTGGGGTATTCAGTGACCATGGGGTTTTTTTCCATGTCGACGCGCTGGGCAGCGAAGAACTCGCGGAGCTTTCCCTTGCCGGACATCTCGTAGCCGAGGCGTAGTTGGCAGTAGACGTTGGTGGAGTGGAGGATGGCCATGCGGTCGTCGACCAGGCCTTCGCGCGTGCGAGTGTTGTGCCAGAGCTTGGCCGCGAAGGACTCAAACATGTGGACGAAGACCTCGTGCGGGGTCATGATCTCCAGCATGTGCATCATGTATCCATGCATCCAGCCCTGGGCCCTGGGCAGGCACTCCATGACACAGGCGGTGAGGTGGCCGAAGTTCATCTTGGGGACCTCGGAGTTGTCCCTGACGCCGAGGTAGGAGGCGATGTTGTCGGACTCTTCATGCACCTTGGTGCAGGAGAAGGTACCATCTCTGTAGGCTTTGATGAACTCGACGGAGATGCTGCAGAGTCGCAGGCGGAGCATGTTGAGGAATGGGGCGGCCCACTGCAGGGCCTCG